>LGRX02029418.1:0-81669 GCA_001247695.2 Cymbomonas tetramitiformis
CTCTACCGCTCTTCACCGCCTCACCGCCTTTCACCGCCCTCACCGCCCCTCACCGCCCCTCATTGCCTCTTACAGGAAAATGGCACTAAAATCAGAACTATGCGACTCGAGCCCAGAGCCCGAAGCACGGAGCACGAGCAGGCGGAGCATAAAGCATTGAGCACGGAGTATGGCCGCACCAAACATAGTGCACAAAACACGGAGTATAGGCAGATCGAGCACAAAGCACAAAATAGTAAGCATATAGCTTGGCATTTGGGGAATGGTTACATCAAGCAAAAAGCAAGAACAATGCAAGCACGAAGCACAAAGCACAAATCACCCAGATTGGGAAATTGGTGCACAAAACAAAGAGAATGGGCACACGGATTAAAGAACACAGAGCACTGTGTAAGGATAGCTCATGCTCAAAGCATAGCACACAGTAAAAGAGAAGCATGGGCACAGACCATACAACATAGAGCAAAGAGCACAGAACCTTGGGAAAATATGAGCACTAAACACAGTGCACATGGCACACAGCAGGTGCAGAAGCATAGAACACAAAGCACAGATCACAGAATGTGGAAGGGCCGAGCAAAAAGCACCAAGCTTAAAGCTCAGGTTGTAGGCAGGTTGAACAATAAGCACAGAGCACAGATTATGCAATACAAAGCACAGAGTACAGGATATAGAGCACAAAGCAATGGCAAACCTTACATGGAGCACAGAACAAGGAGCAAATTCTCTGCACAACTTAAACACATGGTAAGGAATGTGGACAACCAGAGCACAGAAGTTAGAGCACAAAACAAAAACATCCCAAACAAAAAGCACAGAACACAAAAAGGGGGAAAGCCAAGCACAAAGCAGCAAGCAGATAACATAGAACAGAGGTTTCATGAGCACAAAGCACAATGCATAAATTGCAGATCACTGATAAATTCAGTCCAGAACAACTATAGAGGAAGCAGGAGAACTAAGCATAGTAAACTGAATTGGGTCAGGAAGCATCGTAATCAGCACACAGAGCAGATACAGTTGAAACATAAAACAATGGGCACAAACCACAGAAAGCAGAAAGGCCTAGCACAGAATATTGGACTTGTAACATCAATCACAAACAATCAGAAAACCCAACACACGGCACAGAGCACTAAGTACAGAGCACAAAGTACGGAATGCTTAGCACGGAACAGGGGCAGGCGGAACACAAAGTATAAAACACAAGGGCTCGGGTTCGGACAGCACAGGCATATGGTCAGAAACATGACCAGTTTGAAATCAGGACACAGAACTGGAATTACATGCAGACAGCACACAAAGCATAGGGCTGCACAAGACCATACTGCACTTTGCATTGAAATTTTCCCATCAAGAGCCCCTCAGCAAGCCACAACAAACAATCCTCACTCACAAAACAGAAGCAGCAAGAAACCACAAGCCACAACACGTAGCCTGAAAACAAGTTCGGGTATGAGTGAACAGGCGGACGTCATCGAAGAAGAGCATGAGGGAGAGGAGACTGAGGAAGAAGATCCGGCATTCGAGTTTTCAGTAGTAGACACTATTGCAAGGCTAGGTAGAGAATGGGATGCCATGTCTTATGCCTTGGTTGAGCATGAGCCTGACGGAGACGTCCGCGATACCTGGGCTTTGGCTTATGCCCGGGCGAGACTGGCTTACCCTGAATACCCCTTAGACGAGGCTGGGCGCCCTCTGAGGATTGGGAGCCAAGCCCGTACCCGTCGTAGAATCAGGAAGTACGACAAGTACGGGCTGCCCCTCTGTTGCATGACTTGCAGGTGCAATGGTGCAAACTGGCGCCAGAATACCGACACTGAATCCGAGGGATCAGTATGAAGAACAATGATAGAAAAATGATTGAAGTCAAAAAATTTCTTGAAAATTTTATTATTCTTCAAGTATTACTTGCAATCATAAACATCTGTGCTATAGCCTCACACCCATCAATTCAGCAATTAGAGGTAACCTGGGGAACTGCCCCGCGACAAGACTTGCCGACAACCCATGTTACATGCAATAAGAGCATCACATTGCTGAATAGACCACGCTTTTCACAACTGTTCCACAATGCACAGAGCACAGAACTAGGTCATCCCGAGCAGAGAGCAGAAAGCACAAAGCATCAGCAAATGGAGTACGGAACACAGGTTAATAAGCATAGGCAGTTGGAATATAAAGCAGATGTTAGAGAGCATAGAACAAGTGAAGTTCAAACACGGAGTCCATTAAGGAAAACACAGAAAGCAAGCAAACCGACCATGAAAAACAGAGCACGGGACAAGGAGGATGTGGAGTTAGATCCAAAAACACATGCTAGGGAGCAGTCAACCTCGAATGCCCGAACACAAGGCAGGGAGCACGTGATGCTAAACAATGACAAACCGAGCAGATATTACAAATCACAAAGCATTAGTGGTTTGAACACAAACCACATAATTTGTTTCATTGAAGTAGCAAACAAAGCACAAAGGGGACTAAAAGGATTGTCTGTAACAAAACTGCAGGAGAAGGGGACGGAGGAGTTTGTGGCCCCCGCGGATGGTGCAGAGGCCCAGGTGTGGATGTCACCGATGTCTGACACACCGTTGTCAGTAACTCCCGAGGAAACTGAAACAGACACAGAAGAAGAAGTCTATCTCACACCGCAACACAACCCATCCCATGTAACTTATGACTTAGTCAGCCCGGAGCATTCAATAGATTATGACAGTGAAGAAGAAGAATCGAGTACCCCCGAGCACAATCCGGTCAAAGTTACCTATGATTTAGTGAGCCCTGACCACGAACCAGACAGCCAGGAAGAAGGAGGGATGTCGCCATGGTAATTTCAAAAGATTTAATAAGTAACATAGCAAAGAATAGGAAGCAACCAACCCTTCATGAAAACAACAACTTGTTGATGATTCTATTTGAAGGAGGGAAGGGGAAGATGGGATCAGGGATGCACCTGATGATGAAAATTGTGTGGTTACTAATCATGTCGGTTAAAGCGGGGCAAGGTTTAAGTAAATTGGAGGCCACAAATATGACAATCACAAACATTAGTATGATCAAACCGTATGAGGATTGTTTATGGCAGGGGTCAGGCAAAGGACCACTACAGGAGGACCCCATGTCGGACGAGGATGAGGAGGCTGAGGTACGTTTTGACACAATTAAGTGCGGGCTGCCTAGAAGGCCTCATAATGCAACATTCCTTGCCAATCACAGGCAAGATGTTTACTCCATGCAAAAGGTCATAAAGGATGATTGGGGTGTAGGGGGTCACACTGTCACACACTTGAGGATTGCACAAGAGAGTACGTCACCAGGAGTGTACTTAAACAGAAGCACAATTGTTATTCATAACCAATTGACAGAGGAGGGGCTGGTAACAGACAATGAGCTCACAAACAGTGGGTGTGACCAACAGGAGGGGCAGAAGGGTGGAGGAATGTACACAGCATTGGCAGGGGATGAGGTGGATAGGGAAGCAATTAAGGAGACTGCAGCCAAAATTCGGAATGGGGAGCTCACCAATGCAGTCCAGTTGGATGAGGAGGAAGAAGAGGATGAGCAATTCAAGGGCCAGTTCAGATTCCTTAAGCTGACAGGAAGGAAATATGCAAATATCACCAGAAAGGAAGTGAAGCAGGTCAGGACAGTGGTAGCCGCTGCAATCTCAAAGGCGGGGGGAAATCCAGCTCTGGTGACAGCAACAGCTTTGACCTTCGGAGGAGGAAAGCAACCTTTCGTCCTGATTGGAAATGTAGACAGTGAGCACACCCAGTTGATGTTTGACCTCATTCAGATTAAAACAGCGAGCGGAACAGACTGGACAGTCAGGGTGCACAATGTCGGTGACCTCTATTGGGAGGCCCGATGGGCCTGGAAGCCATCGAACAAGCAGGGGAACAGGATGCCGATGAAGGCAAAGGATGTTGCCAACTACCTCCTGAAGCACCCCATGACTGCCGAGCTAGTGGAGGACATCAAATACACTCATGACCGCATCCACCCTATCTCAAACAACCATCAAAAGGTAACAACACATGCCACCTATCAAGCCCGAAATGCTAACACAAGGAATCCAATGAAACATGCATCGAGCACAATTCAGCCCACCACAAAGCAGCAGGTTGTGTTACATAACTTTACAAGTCTAACAAGAACCACTACAAAACTATCGGAGGATAACAGACCGTGGGACACGGGAAACACACGACAGGTGCTGTTTCTGAAGATGAAGAAGGGGGAGGATGGTGAGCCGCTACAGAAGGGTGGTGATGACTATCTGGTTGATGGGAATGAACCCCCGGAAATCATGGATTTCCCCACCGAGATGCAGGTTCTGGTACAGGGCCAGGAATGGGGGAGGCTGGTGCTCTCTTACTTCCAGGGCTTTGAGTACTGCAGCTCGGTCACTCACGGAGAAGACAGGATTGCCAGGCTCAACCACATCAAGTGCATGTGTTACAATGAGAGGATGCTTCAGGGGGGAGAAGTGGGCCTCACCCCTGAACAGAAGGGGAAAGGGGAGAAGCGGGACAGAGGCCCCCCTGGCTCAGTCGGAGGAACTAAGAAAAAGCTGAACAAATCCTTCAACACCGTTAGTGGCTAAGTTAAGTCTGCAGGAGACTAGCTCACCTGATTCTCAGCAACTTTTTAGGATGAGCAGACAGCTGCAAGCAGTTCATACAAACATAGAAAGCAGAACTCTAAAAACAAAACACCTGTATACTTGCCCCGTTGGAGCACCGTGGCCTAGCACGGTGTCCGCCTTGCCAACGGGGGATCGCCCAGAAAACCCCGGGTCTTGTGTAAAATATATAAAATACTGTTGCAGCAAGCTGACTATGACAATAGCACTAACCATCTGCGGGCCAATTCCCCAAAGTAACAGGCTGGGCACTAATGCAGGAACACATAATTGCTAAAATGGTCGGGAAGACAAACTCAGCAGCAGACAAGATGAGCACTCCAATTGAAGGTATGTTAATCACCGCCCTTCACATCATGGCCCGCTATGTATCCCTTCAAAGAAAACGGATGAGAGAGGAACTCACCGCATCACAAGGGCCGCTCATCCTCCTATGGCACGTGGCATCTTGCCTAGCACACAACAAAGCAAAATTGACAAAAAACAACAACCCTGGACCCAGAACCTGGATCAAATGGGCACACATTAAAACCAAAACAAGACTACAGTATAAGACAAAACCTGATCAAAATGCCCGATACAAGGTAATGAAGGATGCAGTAGGAAGAACTTTCACAACACAAAGGAGAGGCAGACGGTCCAAACATGACCATAACACACCTTTGCATATACCCGCAAGGAAAAAGCTAATGAGAACACTAGCAGGAAGGAATCAACACCCAAACACCCACACAGAAGCAAACAGAACCAACAACCATGGACAAAAGGGGAATCCCGGTCAACTGGAACCAAGCACAACAACATCATCCATTAAAATGGCAGATGCCATACACATCGGAAGCAATATGACTGAAGTGCCATTTACCAGGAAAGAGATCATGAGGGGAAAAGGGGGGCAGCCCGCTGGGTCATCAACCCTAAACAGTAACAGTCTTGAAGCCAAAACAGGACACAACGGGGAAGGGATTGATTCTGAACAGCTAGATGAGGCTCTCAGGCTACAGGACAAAAGCTCGATCCCCCCCATAGGCTATGATGAACTCCTTTCAAAACTGGAAACCGGGGAACCAAGCTTCGTACACCTCATCAGGAAAGCATTGGGCAAACACCTGAGGATCCACTTCGGGGTGAGCAACGGTGAACACTGGAAACTCATAACCCTCCGAATTACAAATGAAAAACACATAGAAGCCTATATTTATGACTCACTTGGGGTAATAACAACAACCGAAACACAAAGCAAACTTGAAGGGGCACTCTCATCTTGGTTGAAAATTCACCACAAAACCATAAACGGGAGAAGTTGGAAGGTAGAGGTATCAACGTTCAGACAGCAACTGGATAATCACACATGCGGGATCTGGGTTATCAGAACAGCGGAGAAATGGAGGCAATGGTGTGACAGGAGCGAGCATTTACCATTCTTCACCTATCTAAAGGAAGGGAGCATTGAAGGGGAGCACCACAACTCGGAGGCCACATTACACATTCAGGACCTACAAGAAATAATCCAAGACAGGATCACTCAGCCCAAGGATGAAAGAGGGAACACCAACAAGGACATTACAAAATACAACCCTGTATACAGCAGGAAAGGAGTCATTACCATAGCCAATATTGAGACACTGTGCTTCAAGTTGAAACTAGACTTCACTTGCACCAACAACAAGCGCACCTTTTATGAAATGATAAACGGTAGCCAACAGGAATACAACAATGACATAAACAAACTTCTTCAGACAAAACACCACACCTATATCCTTCATGAAAGTCAGGAATGGACATTGGCAATACACTTGAAACATAAGAACACTGTTCTTTTAATCAAACCTTTCACAAAAATGGGAAAAGAAGGACATGACAACAAGACACCAGTATATAAACACTTAGGTCTCAGATGTGAGATCGATCCCCAAAACAAAGGCCTTCTGGTCTTCCACACAGCAGTCAAAACTCAGGAAATCCTTCAAAATCTCAGATATGCAGGAGAGCACCAGCTAGAAAGAGACATCATAAACAGCATGGTCACTTCTAACATCAAGTATCACCATGGCTTCGGGAAATTCACTAGAAATGAGAAGCTAAACAACAGGGGAGCGGTAGCCATAATCAGGGAGCAACTCAGATATGGGAATATAACCCCTGAGGAAATAGCGCAAAATAGAGAATTCCGGGAATTAAACAAGTGGTGGTTGGAGGCATTAGAACAGGGAAAGCAATGGCTTCCAATGCCCCGGGAAAAAGAAACACCCTCAAAACCACGGGCCTGAGGTACCAGGCAGGGAAAAAACTGAGGAGGAAGGTTCAAAATTGTGAGCGGACGGAAAACATCTTTTTCCACAAAAACTTATACGGAGTGGATGGAAGATGCATCAAACAAAAGGCTAAGCACTCACGGAATGAGGCGGAAAACATACGGCTGCAGGAACTACAGAGAGCTCAAGGGAGAAAGGAACACATTATAGTAATGGGAATGAATATGAGAGGATTGAGACACACAAAGGAGGACCAGGATAGTATGATTAAGCTAGAGACCATTTGTAACCTAGTGCTGGACAGAAAAGCACACATCATATGTGTCTCTGAGACCAAGATCTCAACCACAAGTATGCCAATGGTTAAGACATTGATGCTCCAGAAAGGTTTAAACTTTAGAATTTCACACACGGATGAAAAGGCTAGCATAGGGTCCCTCATAGTATGGAACCCCAAAGATATACCGCTTACACCCAATGCAACATATGTGGATGGGACACAAAAAAGGTCAGTCATGATTCGGTTTACAGGCACAAAGGGTTTTTCGTTTTCGGTGGCAAGCGGGTACATGAACGATGCCAGCCTCAAAGAGGAACAAGAGGACTTCTATAAAACCCTTAAGGATTGGGCGGCCAAGTCAGGAGACAACAGAAACAAGGCCCACATAGAAATAGGAGACAAGAATTGCACACTGACCCAAAGCCAAAGGATAACAAAAGGTCAGCAGATGTCATACAAAGATCACCAGACTAAGAACAAACACCTCTTAAGTTACTTCAATGATGACAGGACAACATTAACAGAACTTATCACACACATGCATCCAGAATGTAATGAGATATTCACAAGGGTTGTGAACAACAGTTCAAAAGCAAAACTCACTCATATAATGGCAAACAAAGGAATGGAAGATAGAACAGCGGCTGCTGGCTGGCTTGAAATGAACCCATACATAGTTTCAGACCACGGTATAGTTTGGGCTCAGATTGACATCAGAGGAGAGCAGATACACCCTGAAAAACAGAAACATACTCCTACGGAGGAACCGCGCCTGAACGGAGCAAATGACACTACACATGACAAGTACCCTGGTTTCCCAGTAAGACTGGAGCACACAGAGACGGTAGGAGGTTTTAGAAAGCTTACAAAGGCTGTTGTAGCCAGAATCTTGGAGAAAAATGGATACACCATAAAGCATTTAGCAAATGCAAGCATTGAACAAAACAATGCAGCACAAGTAATAAACACTGTTCTAGGAGACACCACAGACTACAATATGAAAAAGGAGGATATCCACGGAGACAACCTAAAAGAAGACTCAAGCACATGGAAGGGTAAGCTGACGAGCACAAAAGGTAGCATAAAGTGGCACAACAAGACTAAAGAATGGTGGATACACATGGACTCACCTTGGAACTCCGCACACATCCGCTCTAGGGGCATTGGCATGCCAGAGGGAGTGACACAGCATGGTTATGTTCAAATTGGAGTGCAACAGAATTTTTGTGGTTTCAGACTTTCAGAATCCGTGACTCCTGCTGCAGTAGAGCCGAATGACACATGTAGCTCCGTGACACAAACAGGATCTACAAGTAGCCACGAAGCGACACGCCTGTTCAGCTCTGTTCCTTTTGCTCTTGCAAACAGGAACTTCACGGGTACCTACGGTACTCTGTGAGGCACACCGCAAATCCGATTTTGTAATTTTCTTCACCTGTTTCACCGGTAAAACAGTAGAGTAGGTAGTGACTAGACCACTTGGTTGTACGACGGCGATCGAACGACGACAGGAGATCTGACAGTGAAGTCGCGGGGACGGCGTTACGACTTCAAACGACGGCTTCACAGCGACTACGACAGTACGATTTGACTTCACTGTTACTCCTCTGAGGGAGAGAGAATGGCTGGATCTTCGAAGAGCAAGGCAGCAGAGGATTTCCCTCCCCTCCCGGCGAAGCCTGACATCGGGCAGACTTCCCCTTCCCCGGCAACACCGTCCACTCAGGACGTGCTGTTACAACAAATTTTGACGATGCAAAAGCAGCAGAGTGAGCTGCTTGAGATGCAGAGGCAGCAGGCAGAAGATCATCGACTGCTGCGTGCCGATCATCAACGTCTAGCACAAATCAACGTTGAGCTGGAGGCGAAGGTGGCAGCGAAGCCTGGGACTGCTGACCCGGAATCCGCAGCCAAGACCGCCGAGCAACTTCTGGAGAGAAGGAAGAAGCTGGACTACGTGCCAGCAGCCTCCATCAACCCGTTCCCAACGCGTCCGGCGACACTGGCAACGAGGATGCCGCAGTTGTACGACCTACACGGCAACAAGACGTACGACTCGCTCTCCAAGAAGTCCAACTCTTCCATGAAGTACGAGTGCATGGTGCTGGCTCCAGCGCTGTCCTACTTGCACGACGTGGTGACCGCGTGCAACCAGACGTTGGACGAACATGAGGACTCAGGATTGTCACTGAGAGACTTACTGAAACACTGCCACGAGGTTACCAACTCTGTCCACGGCGTGTACGCTTTGCTGTGTAACCGGTGGACGATGCTGGAACTGCGCGGGCAGCTGGAGCAGGAGCCGGGTTCTTCACAGCGGGGAGGACAAGAGGCTCTACGCGCGAAGCTGCAGTTCGTGGAGGACAGGGTCTACCAGGCAGCGGACGGTGTGGTGGCGGACGAGGTGTTGCAGCAATGGCTGAACGACTTCGACAAGAACCGCGGCAGAGCAGTGCTGAACATTGCGTCCAAGAACGCGGCCAACGCGGAAACGCGGGTTGTAAAAGATCCACGGGACCGTGAGCGCTGGAAGGAGCGTAAGAACAAGGAGAAGGACGGTACGAGGCAGCCTACCGACAAAGGCGGCAACAAGGGCCGGGGCGGAAAGCCCGCGGCCGATGTGTGATGTGCGTGCCGCCACCCCCTCCAGCGCAACAGCCCTCTCCGGGCGCTGGACGGGGGAAGCTCACCTTGCAGCAGCGGGTGAGACAGCGGAGGGGAGCATGGCGCGCGGCGGGCGCCAGTTCCGAGGTGATGCAATGGATTACTCACGGGGTGAAGTTGAGGTGGAAGCGCGGGCCTCCACCTCCGTTCGACCACGGGGTGTCACTGAGGGATGCTACGCGGCAGCAGCAGGTGTGGCTGGACGCGGAGAAGGAGAGGCTGCTAGAGAACGGGGCCTGGACGAGAGCGACGAGAAGATCTCACGTTTCGCGCGCCTTTTTGGTGCCGAAACCGGGTACGAACAAGTGGAGACTGGTGGTGGACTTCCGATGGCTGAACCAGTGGTGTGTAAAAAATCGTGTGAAGATGGAGACGCTGAAGAAACTAAGGAGACTGGCGAAACCGGGCGACCGGTGCTTCAGCTTCGACCTCCAGGACGGTTTTCACGCGCTGGGAATCCACCCGGACTTCCAAAAGTTCATGCAGTTCGACCTGCAAGGGGACCTGCTTCAATGTTCAGCGATGCCGTTCGGATGGAGCGACGCTCCGAGAGTTTTCTGCAAGTTCGTACGCGTGATGGTGGAGGCTTTGCGTTCGCCACAGGCGGCGGAGGATCGCAGAGAAATCAAGAGACTGCGGGACGGTTCCGCAGTACGACAGCGATGGTCAGTCCGTCGCAGGACCGGTGGTGCTGGCGGGGACGCGAACCGTCACAGCGGAATGCGAGTGCTACCGTACATGGACGATTTTCTGGTGCTGGTCGACTCTCAGCGAGAAGGCTTTCTGCGTCGAGAAAAAGTTCAACCGGTGCTTCATCGACTTGGCCTACGGCGGAACGAGAAGAAGGGCCACTGGGAGCCAACGCAGGTGGTGGAGCACCTCGGGCTGGAGGTGGACCTGAAGCTGGGACAATTCCGTGTGACAGAACGACGGGTGCACAAAATCCACGCCAAGGCGAAGGAGATCCTGTGCGACGCTGCGAGAAATCGGAGGTGGATTCCTGCCAGGAGACTGGCGTCCTTCACGGGACTCTGCCAATCCGTGTACTTGGCAGTACCAGCGGCGCGGCTCTACCTACGGGAGCTCTACTTCGTGCTGGCGGAGAAGCGCAGCTGGGGAGCGAAGGTAAAAATCTCACGCTCAGCTCGGGGGGACTTAGAATGGTGGTCCAGGCTGCCGGTGATGAGCAGGTGGAACGGACGCAAAATCTGGAGATCCCCGACGAGAGCGAAGGTGCACACGGACTCTTCGATGACGGCTTGGGGAGGAGTGCTGAAACTGAAGTTCCCCGCGCGAGGTTTCTGGCCAGACGAGATGCGCTGCTGGCACATTACGCACCTAGAACTGGAGGCCGTGTACAAGACCGTACAGGCGTTCTTGCAGGAGCTGGAGGGCAAGGTCGCACGACTCTACTGCGACAACCAGGCGGTGGTGGCGATGCTGTCACACTTCACCTCCAGAAACCCGGACCTGATGAGGAGAATGAGGAGACTCTGGCTGCTACTGGATCTGCTCGACATCGAGTTGCAGGCTCGGTACATCCGCAGCGAGGCCAACGTGTGGGCCGACAACCTTTCGCGTTGCGAGGACTTGGACGACTGGAGGCTGAATCGAGACTGGTCCGTGTGGGCCAACAAGCAGTGGGGGCCCTACACAGTCGACCGGTTCGCTTCCGAGATCTCCGCGCAGCTTCCTCGGTACTACGCTGCGTGGAAGGACCCGAAGTGCGAAGGTGTGGACTCTCTGACGTATGACTGGCGGGGGGAGAACAATTGGGTGAACCCCCCGTGGGCGCTGCTGGACGAGGTGGCGCACAAGCTGCGGGAGGAGGGGGCCGCTGCTACGGTGGTGGCTCCGTACTGGCCGGGACAGTCCTGGTTCAGAGAGCTGGAAGCCCCGGCCACCGAGGTGGTGATCATGCCACGGCGCAGGGACCTGTTCACTCCGAGCAGGCTGGGAGGGTCCGAGCTGCTCGGGCCCTCAAAATGGGACGCTGTGATGTTCTTCATCGAGGCGCGCCCGTGAGTTACTACGCTGCTGAAGTACGAAGAAGCTCTGCTACGAGTACGACAGCAAGCAAGGTGACCGTGGGTACAAAAATCGAGGTGTTCTGGGAGGACGATGACTGCTTCTACCCGGGTGTGGTGAAGGAGTTCAACGAGGACGGAAAGGCGCACGTGCTGTACGACGACGGCGACGAGGAGACGCTAGACTTGTCCAAAGAGAACTTCAAGATCATCCACAGCACGGACGAGGCAGCGAACGCGGACGGCGAGAACACCGAGCGGAGCAGCGGAGGCAACTACGAAGAGAACAAGCGCGGTGGTGCTGTACAAAATTTCCTCACGCGCTCACTTTGTGAGCGGTGGAGGAGTGAGTTGGGACCTTCCCGGCTCACCGAACTGGCGGTGTCGATGCAGAGAAAGCCACTGCTGGACACGACGAAGGACAACTACGGACCGAAGGCACGGCGATTCATTTTATTTTGTGAGCGTGACCAACGGCCGTGGCTGCCAGCGTCGGAGGCGACCGTGTTGCTGTACATCGCCTCTCTGTTGGAGGACGGGAACATCCAGTCGGCATCCTTACAGCCGTACCTGTCCGCCATCAACAACTACCACGAGGACCTTGGTCACCCTGGACCGGCGAAGGGGCGCTCTGTGACCCGAGCTGGGAAGGGGATGGCTACCATCCAGGCGGAGCTTGCCGTGCAGGAGGAGAACATCGAGACCCAGCGGACGTGGCTGCCAGCAGCACACGTACGAAGGGTGCACGAAGCAGCGCTGAAGTTCAATCCGAGATCGCCTGAGGAGCTGAAGCTACTGCGAGCCTTGACCTACGTGGTGGTGGCCTTCGTGACCTTCGGCAGACCGGACACGGGGACCTCGTTGTCACGGCAGCACGTTCATTGTGGCGACGAGGAGTTCTCAGTGGTGCTGCTGAAGGAGAAGGGTCGGCGACATCATCGAGTGAAGCGACGCCTTACGATCCCCTGGAAGGGGGTGGCTCTGTTGAAGGAGCTGATCGAGCACTGGGAGTTCTACCGTGACACAGCTTGGAGCATTTCTGCGAAGACTCAACCTGACAGCTACTGGCTGCTACCCGAGGACCCGAAGAACTTCAAGGCTTCCGTGGCTAATGACTGGATTGGTCTGGCTCTCAGCGAGCTGGACTGCAGACCTCCTGAAGGAGGTCACTTTTCTGCACACAGCACCCGGAAGGGTGCCACGACGTGTGCTCGAGCTGTTGGTGTTACAATGGAGAAAGTGTGCTTCTTGGGAGGCTGGTCACAGTTCTCTTCGGCAGTGAAACACTACATCGACCCGACAGCGATGAGGGACACAGACATGGACTACTACTTTGCTTGGTTAACATGGTCACAGTGACAGAGATCAGATTTCTTGTGTGTGCCTCACAGTTTCATCTTTGGTTTCATGGCAAATGAGGATTCGAGCAAAAGAGAAATGTTCAAATTGGAGTGCATCAGAATTTTTGTGGTTTCAGACTTTCAGAATCCGTGACTCCTGCTGCAGTAGAGCCGAATGACACATGTAGCTCCGTGACACAACCAGGATGTACAAGTAGCCACGAAGCGACACGCCTGTTCAGCTCTGTTCCTTTTGCTCTTCCCACCGCTCCCGACCCAGAGGACTCTTTCCTTTTGGTGACGTGCACAGACGGTCTGGACATATCATCAAAAACATGAATTTAGAAAGCATGTAAAAAGCACAAAATGCATTTTAAACACTTTACAAAATCATTTTAATGAAATGTATTGCAGTGCCTGCCTTTGGCAAATGAGGATTCGAGCAAAAGAGAAACACGAAAATTGGTAATCTTTGGAGCTTGAAATTCCCAATCAATTATGGGAAAAAAGATGTCTTGAAATACCTCAAAACACACTTTCACTTGGGAAACACTGAAGTCTTAAAACTCGAAGGACCTAAGGAGCATGGAGAAGGGCACATATGGGACATCTGCATGCACCAGAGCCTGCAAGCAGAGCATTGGAGTCATTGCGGCAGACCCCTAGCAGCCCTTGACAAAACCAATGCATACAACTTCAAATATGCCACCGGGTGGAAAGCCTATACAGAAAGACTACAAAAGCTAGTAAATAAAAAGCAAGAATTGGAGGGCAGTAAGAAGAGTACGGATAGCTGTGGTCCCCATAAAGAAGATACGGACCAAACTTGGGACTTCATCCATGAATCAGCAAACAAAGCGGCGTGTGCCGCATTTGGAACGAAGGGGAAAAAGATGCACAAAAGGCCGGTCCCATCAGCCACATCAAACTATCTATACAAATGGCTTCAGTCATTGAGGAAAGCACACCGAATGCTGGGAGAGATAGAAAAGGAGAAGGACTTGGAAGCAACAGAATGCCTCGTCAGTACCATACCTTGTGACAGTCTTTGTAGGAAGCCACAAGAAACGGCTGAGGCATGGAGTAACAGACTTGAGGCGAGCCTGCCAACAGTTACAAAAGCATTCCAAGAGAGCAGAATCAAGGACATAAGATACTGGAAGCTCCGTGAGAAGGAAGAGATGCAACATATGTTTGCAAAGAAAGTTTCAGCCTTCTTGGACAGAGCTTTAGGAAACAAAAAAGGGACGGAAAAGGGTGCAGCCCCAGAATATGACGACAAAGGTGAGGTATCGCTAACAGCAAATGAAAGGAAGCAAGCCGTTTTAAAAGAATACAAAGAAAATAAACTCTTCTCCACAAGACCCGAAGCACCTAAGCACCTACCCCCATGGTTGAGATCGATCTTAGAGAACAGCCCCAAACTACCTCAGCATGTCACCGAGCAGCTAGCAGAACCTATACTCATGAAGGAGTTGGAGGCAGTCTATGGATCATGTGGAGTATCCACAGCCCCAGGCCCATCGGGAATGCATTATGCACAATGGATACAGGGACCCCAAAACCTCCAGGAATTAATACTTGAAATGTTTAACAACATTTTGAGGACAGGCTCTTTTCCAAGATTAGCAAAAGCGGGCTTCATTCAACCGATCCCCAAAGATCCAAGCAAACCGTGCACCTCAGATAATTCTAGACCACTCACCATGCTGGAAACAGGCATGAAGTTGTTCAATTCCATCATTGCAAATAGAATAAAGAAGGCCTTATCCAAACACCCGGTCTTTTTCCCAATCCAAGATGCCTTCTTACCCAATAAAAACATTGAGGATTCGCTGCAAGTCCTAAATGAAGTTATTTCCGATGCTAACAGATTCGACAAAGAACTGCATGTTGTCTACTTGGACCTTAAACAAGCTTTTGACCGAGCAGAATTTTGGATGAGCAAACTAGCATTGGAGAAAATAGGATTGCCCGAAAACATCATTACAATCATCTCGGACATCACATCCGAAGCATCCCGATCAGTCCTCACATTTGAAGGCATGACAGATGAATGGATGCTTGAATGCGGGGTGCCCCAAGGAGAAGTCCTAAGTCCCCTCAGGTTTGTGGCAATTATGGACATATTGGCCATCTGGTTGGCAGAAAGGGCCAACGGGAAGAACCCCATGAAACAGACCTACGGGTATGCCCTGGAGAAACCGAGAGATGCTACCAGAAACCCGGGAGCTACTTCACCCCAGAAGAACAGAAAATGGTTAAACATGAATTCACCGCCTAACATCTTTGCCAGATTCTTCTGTGATGACATCATCCTGATAGGGAAATCAAAAGAGGAAGTACAGGACATGCTCGGGGTGATCAATGAGTTCATGAGGTTCATAGGGATTCCCATTAATGCCAAAAAATCTAAGTACTCCCACAGGAAACCTGCAAGACAGAGGGGCAAAGCATGTGAAGGGCATATTGAGCTGGAAAAGAAACTCATGTCCGGAGGTATGCTGAAAATCGAAGACGGAGAGGAAGGGCCCAACACATGGTCCGAATGGCTTCCGCCCAAGACCCCTGCTTATCTTGAATATAGCAACAGAACTGAGGCAAACCGATACTTAGGGGTTTGGTTTGCGCTGGATGGCGGATGGGAACACCAAAAACAGATACTCATGGATAAGCTCACCCAAAGCCTGCTGTCAGTTCAAACACAAACCTTAAACTTGAACCAACTTCGTTACATAATCAATGCGGTTGTTGTACCAAGAATGGCATATCCCTTGAAAGTTACATCGACCATTAGCACGGAAACAAACAATGTAGCAAAAGAAATTGATGGCACAATAGCAAACTTTGTCTTGAGATACTTAAATTGTCCCATAGACACAAACCATCAATTAGTCTGGACACCGGCCGCACTAGGAGGACTGGGGATTGACAATGTAACAGACATTGCCCATGCTACATGCATCTCGGAAACCTTAATCACACTATGCAATACAACAGAATACGAATATTGGAGTGACCAGATCATACAAGGAACACACGGCACACCGAATGCACACTTGTACAGAGACAACAGCAGCACATGGAGCAGAATGGCAAGTTATGTTATGGAAAGAGAAGCGAGGGAACTAAAAATTCAAGGCTCTCCTTTATCCCACCACCTCCCTTTCAAAAAAGCCACGGATAAAGGCTGGAACTGGTTCAAACGGGTGAGCTACATATTGTCAAAATATGGATACTCTGTAGACACAAAGCATTCAACCCTACAGGACTACGAGGAACTACAGACCTTTCTTTATTCGTCACTCCCGAAGCATGTGTATGAGAAGATAAGTATGCTAGTTGCAACTCGGAATCTTAGATACATGGGTTCCTTTCTTCAGTCTTGTGGAGGGCTTATGCTTAGCTGGGAAGAATTAAGGGCAAAGCATAGCCTACAAGGAACAGAACCTCCATCTTGGTTTTCAGCCCTCCAGACAGAGGTTATATGTGACTCGTCAGGGGCAGAACTGCGGAAGGTTAAAACCAAATACAGAGACACACCGCAAGCCCCGGAGGAGGGCATGATGTGCTGGAAAGGGACAGGAATGGGCCAGGAAGGGATGAAGCTAGTCACAGTTCAGAGACATGACACCGGCTTAGGCACTTTACAACTGAAGATGTACACCAAGAATCAAGAAGGGACATACATGCCAGACAAAACAGGACTGAAGACTTTATCAGTTAATGAATATCACATATTGCAGGACGGTACAACCCTAATGCCGGTGAACCAAAACTTTTTGAGAATGCATGCCAATAGCACAGCTAGGATCAACATGAGAAAAGGACCGGAAGCCGAGACATACTTAACATATGTTGGAGATAGACTCAATGACCTTTTCAGAGCAAGATGCAACAACTCGTGCGCAGCGGATAACAGTGAGTTCAGCTGCCCGAGTGCATCAGAGGATGAAGAGCAGGGCGCACATGACGAAGCAGGTAATAGGGTTAGCTTTGACTTTGCAAGTGACGGATCACTCTACAAAAGTTCATCTTTTGCAAGTTGCGGAGCAGCATACATGAGATTTGAGGAGGGAGACCCTACGCCGGTCATGAGTAAACATAACATACCAAGGGAATCGCCTATCACTTCACCCACAGCAGGAATCATAGATAACATCCATAAACCTAGCTCTACTACTGCAGAAATTTTAGGCCTCAGAAAGTTACTCCAAGATCGGAAGCATGAAATTCTAAACACCATGGTTCCCCTTACCCATGTGATTGACTCCATGGCAACTATCAATGCTGTAAACCGTGACCCTGGAACCCTAAATGTTAGGGACCTTATGCAAGAGCCAAACAGAAGGGACCTGGTAGCCATTAGACTGATTCTGGAGGAATTAGGATTTTACAACACAATGGGACAGGCGAAACTCTTGATCAAATGGATCAGAGGGCACAATAACGATAGGCTTCATGACAAAGTAGATAGGACGGCCAAAAGAGCGGCATTCAGGTACAGCGGGAGACAGCTCAGGTTCGACGAAGATGGGGACTTAGATTTTTCTCTCCTCTTTCATGAACAATCCATAACGGGAGGCATCAGGAACCACATTAGGAGACTCCAAAGATTGAGCCACCACAAAAAGTGGAAAGACATGCACGGACAAGGCAGGGCACTCAGGCTATTGGAGGAGAATCATGTGAAACCAATCAAGGATGTATCAAAGATTGCATCCAAGTACTTCACAGCTTATAGGTGCAGAGAACTCACAGGCCTACAGGCATCCCCACATAGAGCACATAGGATGGGAATTGGTGAAAGCCCGACCTGCCGGACGTGTGGCACAACAACACAATGCACCTACACACACATACAACTGAATTGCCCAGGAGAAGGAAATAAACTACATCAGTTAAGGGAAAACCAGCAGGAGGAAATGAAAGAAACCATCAGAAAAGCCACAGAGGGAGACCCGAGACTGATAATAGAAGGCAGTAACACAAGGGGGGGCATCATCAGCCCCTCCGAAATCTTCCCCTTAGCAGAAATAGACAATGACTTAACAGCCTTTAGACCACTTGCTGCTCTACCAGAGGCTAGCATGCACAGGTTGTCAAATACTAGGAAAGGCACTGTAGCAGTAGCTGCTGCGCCCATAGACACGAACAGTGATGGCAGTCACAACTTCCAAGACCTTCAGTACATTAAAAAGAAAGAATTCTGGAAGTTAGTTGAGTGGCATAGGCTGACAACGGATACACCTCAGACATCGATCAGCAATTACACACAACGGGCCAATGATATTCACTCGGCACTTATAGCATGTAATACTGAGTCGGGTGACCCGAAGAATTGTTATGCGATAAGAAGAGACCTATTAGATATCATCATAGATGAGAGAGGCCTAGGAAAGGACGGATGTGAGCTTTTCTGTAACCCTGTAAACTCCCACCCAGGAATCAAGTCAAGGAGGTGCATTCCCACGGCGGCTATGAAGGAGGCGTTGAGACCCTTTTGCCACAAGGGGAAGATAGGGTGGGATGGACTTGCAAGAGATGCATATGTCAACAGTGTAACGGGAAAAGGGAAAAAGGTATATGGGAACCCACCCTTTGATGGGGGGGTTCTCAGGGAAGCATCTGCTGTTATGCAAACGTTGTCCCGTGGCCTAGAGGCGGCCAGGACTTCGGAGGGATTTGAGGGAATTTGGATCCTGCCATTGTCGCCAAAGAACCTCAAAAAGTGGACAGGTAAGGGTTTTAAGCTAATTTTCAAGTACCCAAGGGGGACCATACCTTTCATTCCACATGATTATTGGTCGGGTAAAGGGCCCTACACAATGCCAGGGGAGGGATGTTACAAAGATAAGTACTCAGATGTGGTTATATTATCCATTGATAGTGAGAGCATGGGGTGTCCTGTTAGTAAGAAACTTGATAATGAGAAAATGCAATACAAGTTGCTTCAATGGTTCATAAATGTAGTCCCGCATAAAAAGATCACCCCCAAATTGCTCAAAGAAACGGGCCTGCACCCGGATATGATTGAGCAAGTCCTGAGTGAGAGGGACTGTCTGTTGCCACCCCGATTGTGCCCGTGGGTGGGGGGCAGGAATAATGTGGAACAACGAAACCAGTACCCTGGAGCACACTTGGATGGCGGGCACAGGAATGCAGGAGGAACCCCCTTCCTTAATGCGGTGGAGTGGCCGGAGGAACTTGCTCTCATGGGGTACTTACCAGAAGGCTTTGGCAAGGTGCTCAAAGGGATCGGGGTTCCACACCGTGGGGTGAAGACACTCTTGAAAAAACTGTCCAAGATGTGTAGGCGTCATGCAAGGGAAAGATGCATATTACATGAAACGGGAGCCCTACCTGAGAGTGGCATTGTAGAAGAGGCACCCAACATTCAGGAACTTTGCACGGAAAATAGGAAAGTAACCGATGTGGTAAAGGCAGCAGGGGAAATGCTAGGCAGCTATGTGAACCCCCACCCTCCCCCCAGCCCCCACGGGGTTGGGGCCCCTTAGGGCCCCGGCCCTAAGGGGGCACCACCGGCCCAGGGGCCGGAGCACCCCTGGGCTTTTCTCACTTCATCATCACCACCGCCCACACCGCCTCCATCTCCATCGTGCATCAGCTCCACGGCCTGCTGATGTTTTTTCCGACGCTGGTGGCAGACACGCTTTCATTAGTGCTTTGCCACCCTTGCTTCCACGCTTTGTGGAATGCTTCCTGCCTTAGCAGACTGTCATGTATGAGGGGAACAGACTCGAGTAGATCGTTCCGAAGGCGTTGCCTTACTCATCGACGTAAATGTTTTATTATTATTATTCTGGTACTGCCGCACTGATACCGAGTACTTCGTCACCACTTCTGCCTGGAGCTGTAGTTGGGAAGTTCGCGGTGGTGCAGGTGTTCGTTCCCGTGACGCCGAAGTGGAGCGAGACTGGTGAGGCAGTGGGGAGCAAACAGTGGCTCCTACAGCGCTCTGTGGCCGGCTGGCGGGCGTACTGCGAACGGCACGGCTACACGTACCGCCTCGTGCAGGAGCGGCTGGGAGAGGACCAGATGCCCATCCACTTTGTAAGGTTTCTTGCTGTCGCGGAGCTGTTGAAGACACACGAATGGGTATTTTACGCTGGTATGTGTATTTGACACTTTTAGAAGTTGTGAAGCGAGTCGCTGATATATGCGTTTGCCACATTGTGTGACGATTTTAAATAGCGGTTTTCTGGGTGGTTGTTATACAGATGTGGATGCCTTCGTCCGTCTCCCGGCACGACCTTTAGTCCATCTCACTCATGCTCGCGGCAGTTGATCAATCACTGCCGCTGATATGCGGGAATTGTATCACGCCTTGTTTCCTCCCGGCTTTATGCGGTGCGATTTACAGGGGCCACAAGGGCGTGCTAAACCTTCTCACTTCTCAAGAAGGGCTTTTGACACTGTTTGCTTCTCACTTCTCAACGCTGGCGTTTTCCTGTCTCACTCGAGACCAGAAACAATACGGCTCTTGCACACAGCTGTCCAAAAATGGCCGAACTTCACCAAATGGGTGGTCGATGGTCAAACTGGCTTGGATCAGGGAGCCTTAATTCAGACTGTTCTTGAGGACATGAAACGAAACCGCACGGAGCAAGGCAATCTTTGTATCGTGCCAGAGGAAGAGATCAACAGCTTAGGGTTTTCGCCAGTAGATCGAGCCTTCGTCTCCCGCTTCCAACTCAATCGCGAGGTTGGGGGTTCATCTAGCTTCAAGGTACCCAAGCATATGTTTGGCGCGCTCGGAAGTGTGCCTCAAACGTCTCAGCAAGTTCTCGATATGGTGCAGCCTTGTGATAAAACTCTAGACGCCATTGACGATCCAAGCATGCCCTCAAGCTTCGTCCAAATATGTCTTGATACTTATAAACACCTCAAGCACAAATGCATGCCAAGTAGCTGCCTTTGCACATCTGTCAATAGAGTTCCAGGAGTATTGACGTGCACTCTTACAAGTGGTGACGCAATTCGGGAGAGTACTAAACTAGCTAGCGAAACTAATACCTCTAGCTTGTCGAAAGAAAAGATAAAGGAAACAAAAAGGAAAACAAAAAAACAAGTCTTTCGAACACGCCACGGGTTGCACGGTGGTGAGCTGCTAGCAAATTCTTCATCGCAAATACATATGAGAAAAGTAAAGGAGAAAGAGCAAGATAATCCTCAAGCACCAATTTCCACTCCAAAATAGCTCGTGTCATTATCAGTTTTTAGATCGGAGGTGCTATGCTATCCGTGCTTGAATTCCCGAAAGTTCTGGTGAGTTTGCCGGCTGGTTCCTGTGGAGTACAATTGCAGTACACGGTGTACACTAGATACTGCGTCACACCATCGTTAATAGTATTTCTTAAAAACTTGTGATTGTAGGATAACGTAATGACTCTGAGAAAAATCTTTGAACCTCTATTTATCGTGTTGAGCTAACAATATTGATTCTTTGATTAATAACCTCACATGCATCTACCATACAAAGGCATGTGCAACACGTCATGTGGAGACCCTAGAGTATGACCGGGGTGTTGTAAGTTCATTTTAGCTGTGATTGCCGGGGTTTGTTGAATTTGATGGTGGTGGTAAGATTATTATTGGCTGCACACCTGCATGCGATGCTTCTAGTTGATTGTTGCTTTCAATCTGCTGTGGATTTTGAGTTATTAGGCTTTTTGGACATCCTCCAGGGTTGTTCTGCAAGCCTGCATGTGAATTCTCATAGTGATTTGAGTTTTGTTGGATATACCAACCAGGTATATTCCAGCTAAGTGAGATATCAGAATATTCGTATGTATAAGATAGAATAACGGTAACGAGAGTTCGAATTATGAAAACGGTAACGGCTAGCTATGATTGGTGACGGTCATAAGAGCTTCCGAGGATTGCTAGCAGGGTATCCCCCCCCTAGAACTTGAATTTTGCCCTTGGGGGTTAGCGCCCCCCCCCCGCGAGGAGTTACTTTTTGTCCCTGGGGGATCACCGGGTGCTGAAATCTGTATAGGCAGCCCTGACTGGGAGTCCCGGTCAGGCCCCTATGACAGATCCCTAGGACCAACATTGGACTGCTGATTGATCTGTAGGTTCGTATTGTGACACACGCGGTGTCACAGGTAGGCTAGACTCCGAGACCGTCCGAGACCGTTCCGGGTATATCTAGCTTAGGGCTTATTTATCTTATACAGTTTATCCACACGAGTACGGGACTTTCTGATATCTAGTGTACTTGGATATTCCGGTAGGTCGTGGCCCCATCCACGTTCTCATTCCACTTGCTATCTTGGCCATGATTGGCTAAGCAGCCGCTTGAAGAGGTGGTGCGCACTTGCGCGTTTGGGTGCGACTAGGATTTGGGACATGGCTTTACGGTAGACGTCTTTTTTGCGGTTGCGAGTCATGGGCACCGCGCGTTGCTATTGCTCGGTTTTGGCAATGTTCATTTACGCGGTTATCTTACCTGCCCTGATCCCGCTGGTTTACGTACTTTGGGCTGGTGCTCCGGACACCTTTGACCACGACGACATTTGCAAGTGCCCCACGCTTGTTTCGCCTCTCCGCACGTTCCGCCGTTACGCCTACCCTCCATTTCCGCCACAACACCCAAACGTGCAGCCGCGCATCATCTTTTCTCTGGCTTTCTACAGTATGGCAGCATCTACACGAGCTCGCAAACGCCTATTGAGGGACTCCGATTTGGACGCCTCAATACGGCTTTTGGATGCGGTTCGGGACACTCCGACCGCTAGCACCCCACCTGTGGTGCCCCCTGTTGCTTCCAGCAACACCGACGCTGCTGTCGCGTTGCGGAAGCACCTGGTCGACCAACATGCCACGGTTGACGCGGTGTACAAGGGGCGCTTGCATCGGGCTTGGGCCAAGGGTATCCGCGAGGATATCCTTGGTTCCAAGAAACATCATTATCGTGGTACCGACGACACCGACCGCCTCTCCGAGTTGGTGGTGCAGCTTCGGACCGAGTTTGAGTCCGCTGGGCTGGACTTGGCCCCCTTTGACCTCGACGACCCCACCTCTCTGGTTATCGAGAAGGTTAATGGACTCCTCTGAGACGTCTTGGCCCTCGTCGTGGAGCGGAACTCTGTGGCTGACACCTGGCTTCGGGGTACGGACTCTTCGGCTGACCGAGATGGACGTCGGGCTCTCATCGACATCATCAAGGGGAGCGTACCGGCAGCCCTACGCGAGAGCCACCAGCAGGAGCACGCGGCTCTTCGCTATCCCGCGGGCGTTGACCCGCAGCCGATCTTGGCTCGTGAGCAACGTCTGGTGCGGGATAACCGCGCTCCTGACTGGCGGCCCACCGACGAGACCCGCAAGCTCTCACTGTACAACCGCCTCGACCCGATCTTCTACGCGGCGGTGAAGGTGCGTTATCCGCTTGCGGGTGACCTCGGCGGGGTCACTCTCCGCTCGCTTCAGGCTCTCGTCGTGGCCATCTTCCAGGCATGGGCACAGTCGGACGAGGGGGCGGCAGCACGTGAGAAGCAGGTGCTGGGAACGGACGGTAAGCCCTCCGCTCTGGTCACGTCGTCGGAGTACACGGTGCTCCTCGAGGAGATTGCGGCCTTGAAGGCCTTGGTGCGTGGTGGCCGTGCGGGCGGGGGACGGCAGACGCAGCCGCAGCATCCGGGGAAGCAGCATCCGAGGGGGTTTCGCGTGGGTGCAGGCAACCCCCCCGCAGTCGGCTTCGACCGCGACAGCATGAAGGCGAAGCCGCTGTGCCACCGCTGCCGCAAGGCCGGTAAAGGTGAGGTGTATCACCCGTACCGCGACTGCCCGCTTGGCGGTCGCCAACACTCGCCGGCCACGGCTGCGGCTTTCTGCATTCCCATTGAGCAGGAGGACGCGGAGGGCCTGCACGCATTGGCGCTCGTGCAGGTCTTCCAGGACGCGGCAGACATTGGACCGGAGGCATTCTCGCATGCGGCGTTGGCGTATGGTCCGCCCGCGGTGCTCTCCACGGACGGCGTCGGTGGGATCGACGTGGCGGCCTACGGTTTCTCCGTGCCGCCTCCGCCTTCTGGCGGGACCGACGACGAGGACATCTTGCGGCGGCTTGACGCCCTCACCTCTGAGGTTCAGGCCGCCCAAGACAAGGTACATTTTACCCACGCATCTTTCATTCCTGGGAGCGGAGCGGAGGTGCATGCATCGGCTCTGGTGTGTGGCCCTGCCGCTGCGGTGGGGATCACACCGGAGGGGCAGGTTCCGGCAGGTGGTGCGGCGGCATCGGCGTCCGCCGTGCCGGCCCCTGCTATGCCTGTTTCGCAGGTGGAGGATGTGGAGCCCGCGCCAACTCAATCGGCGCGGGCGACCACCACGGAGGCGACATGCGGTGAGTTCGGAGGCTTCGTGCCGACGGTTAATCACGCCGCCGTCCACCCGACTGACCTGACGGGCTATGACACCGACGACTACGAGGATTTCGCCGACGGTACTTTCGCGGTGAAGCCGCGAGCTCCGGTCGGTGCTATCGGGTGCGGTGTGCCGCCTTTCGGCTTTGGCACGCCGGCAATCGGCGCTCTCGCGGTGCTTTCTCTCTTGTGCATTTCTTTTGCAGGTGTATCTGTTTCGGCTTCCACAGCTTCTGCTGTGTCGGCATGTGCACCGGCTACGGAGGTGCCTTCGCCTGGTGGTGATCTCGATTGGGAGACTCCGTCATTTTACTTTACGAATGATTTTGTTGAATCGGTGATGCCGGCTCAGGGTCTCTTGTTGAGTAATACCGGGTAAGGGTATTACCAATCCCGAAAATCGGGGCGGCTGTCTGTACTTTCTGAGAAGTAGTTTTTGTTCGTTTCGGTGGCGACGACATTCGAATTTGGTCTAGCCACCTTCATAGATCGATTGCGCATACATCAAAGCCTCTAGGAGCACATTTGTACGGCAGGTGACGGCACCCGAGAGTGCAGCATGTAACCAATCCCCAAAATCGGGGCGGCTGTCTGTACTTTCTGGAAAGTAGTTTTTGTTCGTTTTGGTGGCGACAACATTCGAATTTGGTCTAGCCACCTTCTTAGATCGATTGCGCATACATCAAAGCCTCTAGGAGCACACTTGTATGGCTCCCAATAATAATGTGGGCGTGTTGCCCCATGACCGTTTTAAATATTGCCAAAAATCCCAGAATAGTATTACCTCGGTAATACCACTCAAAGTATTACCGGTATTTTACCCGGTATTACCAAGGGGCAAAATCCTTTACCCGGTAAATTGCCAGCTATAGATGTTCTATATGATCCAACTTGATCACGGTAACAGTTGGAATAGATGTGCACAAAGCATTCATTTGCAGTGCATGCTAACTATATTAGAACCCATACAGTATAAGGTGCCTGTTCAGTAATCTTAACACAGTAATTAGCTCAATATGACCCGGTGGAGTCGAGATACTCCTCGGACAACATATTGTTCTACTGTGGATTACTGAAAGGATACTCACCGGAGCTGTATGTGAAATATACCCAGCAACTCATTTTGTAAATGAGATTATTTTGGAATTACAATTACTCCTAAACTTAATATATCATGCTAGATGTATTCAGTGCATGGTATGCTGATAATCCTGCATGATGAACTGTCTGGAAATGTTGTAATGTCCAGAAGTTATCTTACTGCGAAGTGTGTATAAGTGAACACACACACACACTGACAAAAAAGTGCTAATCAGTAAGCACTGCATGCATGCACACACACTGCATTGTATGTATTAATATTCACTGATTCAAAGTGAATTGATTAACTTAAATATCTATCATGTATATGATAATGTAGATACCACTTTCCAAACACATGTGCGTGGAAAGTGTCAGCGATTGTGATAGATATGGGAACAGATAAATCAACATGTTGTAGGGCTGGATGGAGTTATCTCCAGACCCGAAGGCAAGATACTGCACCCATGCAACAGCTGGTAACTGTTGGGTGCAGTCCACTCGTCATTCCACATATCATCGCTGGAGCAACATCAAAAACTACATTGCATAATGATAATTGATTCAGATATGATCAGTTCAAATGCATGTAACTCTCAGATCAGTATCTACATGACATCTGATAATAGTTTTGAGGACAACACACACATACAAATGTGTTGTGTCAAATTGTTGTGATTATGTCAAGCAATGTCCAGATATGTTCTAAATAAGAAATATCATTTTGATAAATCTTAGAGCACAGACCTATGCTCAGAACAGATCATAGATTGACAAATATCACTAAAGTGGATGTTCCTAAATGGATGTTCCCACTTAAGTTGATAACTCTATATATCACCAGAATGCACATTTACTGCCATGGGTTTAAATCAGTAAAACCCAGAAATGCTGTCAACCATAGATGTTGATATACAGCATAATTTACTTATTTGCCATGAAATTTGTCATGTGCAAAAGTAAAGTTTATTGCAGTGATTCTGTACTTTACATTCCACACACACAGAGAGATATGTACATATATCAACATATATATATATATGTTGAAAAACGGCCAAAAATCGGTAAAATTCTTTGGCGATTAATCTGAAAATTGAACATTGGACCTTGTTTTATTTGATATTATGATTTTATACCTATTAAGGTATGAGAAAATCATAATGACACATGTCATATCTCGTGTAACACCCTAGGTAATAGGTGTGGAATATGTGGGGGTGTACATATTGGCTGTAACAATAAATCGGTCAAAATGTTCTACGTGTAATCTTTTGAAAATTTGGGATTGATTTTTTTTTGCTATAATGAATATTTAGCTATCAAATAACAATCCCTGAATGACATAACACGTGTAACACCCTGTAGCACCCTAAAATCTGAATGTGTGTGTCAGGGGGTGTAACGTACCTTCTGAACACTATGTAACATTCAGTTTGGTATCATATGCATTTTTGCAGGAAGGTGGGCTACATCCTAAGAACTGTAAGGTGAGGGACTAAAGTGGACTCAGTTCCCCCCAATAACCTAAAAACACCACGAGGGACGCCTCAAATCGGTGTAAGAAGACTGGTACCAGCAAGAAGCGACAACAACAAAGACATCATAGACATATACAAAGGTATGCCCGTTGTGAGGTCACAACTCTTTTAAGAGGGGAGATCTGTCAGGGTCATGACCGATGACATATGTGTCATACATGTCATACGTGTCATACCTGTCAGACATGTCATACCATGTCATGTCATGTCATGTCGAGTCGTGTCATATATTATTATGGCAGTCGTCAGTACGGTCGACTATGACTGTACATGTCGCCAGATGATAAGTCACATCATCTGTCATTATTCAAGGAAAGACTTGAATGACCCTGTCATCGAGAGTTCGTATGTCGAACTCGAAGATGGCAAAGCAAGATACATCTTGAAGTACAAACAAGAACCATCTTGGCTTTAAGCATGTGCGGAACACGCATGCACAGTATGAACGAACTATTCGTTATCACAATACTGGTCGTTCAACCTACGTCTCGGGTTCACAACCCAATGGCGGTACTATCTATGATGATAGGAGACGTATGGTATAAGATGAGGAAGCGTTGGGCTTCAAGCAGATCTTCACTCAGAGACTGCACTCATCACCCGCTATTTCTTACACTCGCGTTGCTGTCCAACTTCGCAGTGTTAACTTGTATATTGATTATATATTCACGGCCTGTATATCTCGCCGTATCAATTTAGGCCAGCATGCACGGTACACGTTTATGAATGTGCGTTTATAGGTGCTTCAATTCCCGTAAAATAAGTTGCAACTGAGATGGGTACTAGCATATGATAGGGCCTGAAAATTTGGAATTCACACTCTTAAGATGCCCCCCCGGAACTTTTTTTTCAGGGCCTGAACTTTTTATTCACTTTTCGTGTTATATAAAGTTTAGAATTATATTCTCATGTCCCCATCTTGCCCCCTGAAAAAAAAGTTCAGGGCCTGAACTTTTACAGTGTTCCAAGCCCCGGAAAATTCACATAAGGCCTACAAATGCCTTTTCAGGCCCTGAAAATGGTTTTCAGGCCCTGGAAACGGTTTTCAGGCCCTGAAAACGACTGTTCAGGGCCTGAAAATGGTTTTAAGGGCCTGAAAATGACTTTTCGGGCCCTGAAAATGGTTTTCAGGCCCTGAGAATGGTTTATGACTTTTCAGGCCCTGAAAACGGTTTTCAGACCCTGCCTTTTCAGGCCCTGAAATGGTTTTCAGGCCCTGAAAATGACTTTTCAGGCCCTGAAAATGACTTTTCAGGCCCTGAAAATGACTTTTCAGGCCCTGAAAATGACTTTTCAGGCCCTGAAAATGACTTTTCAGGCCCTGAAAATGACTTTTCAGGCCCTGAAAACGGTTTTCAGGGCCTGAGAACGACTTTTCAGGCCCTGAAAATGACTTTTCAGGCCCTGAAAACGGTTTTCAGACCCTGAAAACGACTTTTCAGGGCCTGAAAATGGTTTTCAGGGTCTGAGAATGGTTTTCAGGCCCAGAAACTGACTTTTCAGGCCCTGAAAATGCCACGTACGCACGGAACGTCATGCAGTCCAGAGAAATTTCATCGTTGTAACTGGTCACGCGACAACGACATCCGACACGACACGACGACATCGTGCCGACATCGCGACAAAGTTCCCAAACCAGATGGTTCGATAACTGGGCTTCTGGATGGTTGTGAAAAGTTATTTTACTTATTTTGGATATATTTTACCAAACTTTACCAGTCCTCATCAAATCTTGGAGCTTTGAGACCTTTTTGAGCCTTTTTGGGAGCTGCATTCACTCCTTTTTGGTCCATCAACCCTGAGTTTTAAGAGTGGATCAAGCTTCTAGACTTCAATATGGAACTTTTGAACGATATTATTATTTCATTCTACTCAGTATGGATATTATTTACCGTTCTCAACAGTTCTTGAAGGTCTACAGCCCTTTGGTGCCCTTTTTGGCTGATGCATGCACCTTTTTCAGCACCAAAATAGCCCTTTTTGACTGAAAATGGACTTTTCAGACTGCCAAATACTTATTCTGGACAGTACACACGGTTTATCTTTCAAATATGGACCTTACTGAAAAGTTTTTATCGGTGTATGGAGTTATGGGACCTTCTGGGAGCTATTTGGATACTTTTGGCTGCAGCATGCACTCTCCATCCACACCTAGCACTTGAAAACTGTGTCGCGGAGCCCTGGCGAATTTTCTAGAAATGGACAGAAGTGAAGTAAGGACTACGTTGACAACATAAAAAGTACTTCTTCAACTCTGTTTTCACTCCCAATAGTGTTACAAGCAACCTCAGCAGCTGGCAGCAAGTGTGCTTTCGACTGCTGAACATACATCCACTTCCGGCCCCCTTAACACTGTGGGCTATTTTTAGTAACCTACCAGCATATGGCCATACCCTTTGGTATTGGTGACACGTACAGACGACAGTGGTGGAAGCAGGGCTTTGACAAGTGGGTCTACCCTCCTGGACCTCTTCAGCAACCTGGTATTCCATTTGGCGGCTTCCCTCCTTCACCTTCAGTGTCCCCCACTACGTCGGACGACGAAGAGGACCCGTTCACACTTCCTGAAGGTTTCCAGCCCCTACTGTTACCTCAACCTCCACAACAGAACTAGCCTGCCTATTTCCGGATATGCAGCCGCCCTACGACCCATACGCCGTACCCCCGTCTCCATTCACCTTTCCACCCTCACTTGCTGCTGGCTCCTTTCCACCCTCCACCACCGGACCTGCAGCACTCATGGCCCCAGGACAGCCCAGTCCCCTGCCATGGTCGAGCACGTGTCGGCACTGTTGCAGGGCCCTTCGAGGTCACGTGGGATGTGCAACGACTCCCAGCAGGTTCGGGCACTGCACCTGGCGGAGACACGGGCCCACGATCTATCCCTTGCGTGGGACGAGATGACTTCGGCGGAGCAGGCTGACGCCCTGCAGCAGGATGCCCCGATAGGGCACCGCGCGTGGGAAGTGGAGGGCCTTCTGCGCTGGCGCGGCCGACAGCGTGGGATGCCGGCGGAGGAATCGCTGGCCGTCATGGACTCGCCCCCCTACCCTTGGGCTACGGGGGATGTTGGTGGAAACTCCGTGGGAGTGCCCGCGGCTTCTGTTTCGGCCACGGGGACCATCCCTGGCACAGGGGGGGACATCCCCGGGATGCCGGATGCATGATGCAGCTTGTACAGGGTGCACCGGTACCGTGAGAGGCAGTCGGCGGTGACTCCTGCAGAGGTGAGAGCGGATCTCTTTGGCGAGCAGCCGGAGCAGCAGCCAATTGAGGTTACACCGCCCGATGCCGTGACTCCTGACGAAGTACTGGAGGGTGGACCAGTGAGCGAGTCTCCGGAGCACCTGGAGGACAATTTGACCCAGCAAATGGCTGCAGACAGGGGCCAGCAGCGGAGTGCAGACCCGCCAGCGCCGGACGCTGGTGGGGTCGAGGACAGCATGACCCAACAGCTGGCCAAAGCTGGGAACCCAGAGGAGATTCACGCACTGAATACTCACCCCCTGCAGGAAGACACTGAGGAAGAAAGCATGCGCAGTCACACCCTGACGGAGGATGATGATGACGACGATGATGGTGATGAAGCGTGTGGGGGTGACAACGACACGAGCATGGGTGTCGGCCGTTGCAAGCGCATCCTGCGTGATGGGGGTGTGCTGTGGGCATCTCAGCTCGCTGCGGCTCATGATGAGGAAGGAGCGCTGCTGTTAGTCTTCTACGCGTATCTGCGTGGCAAGCTTGTCAAGGTACTCGTGGACTCCGGTGCCTCGGACAACTTCGTGTCTGGCTCGACGAGTTCGCATCTCCCGAGGAAAGGAGATTATGGAATGGAAGGTACGCTGGACGGGCTACTCAAAGGCCCACGATTCGTGGAGGACTCGAGACAAGCTGGAGCGTGGAGCACCTCTGCAGCAGCTTAAGGACTTTGAGACCGAACGTCTGGCCATGGAGGGCCAGGTACGTGACGCTGCATTACGTCGTCGAGCGCAACGCCGCGATACACCCAGTTCTGCTGCGGTGGCGTCAGGTGCCTCTTTAGCCTACCTGTTGGTGAGACCCTGGGAAGAGGAGTTTGAGAACCCCACCGACGAATGCCTTCCTTGGGAACAACGTGGAATGACGAGAGAGGGCGAGGTCACATATGTCACTACCCTCGCTGCACTTGATACTCGGCCAGTACGGATATTGGTATTGTTCAGTGGAACAGGCTCCGTGGAAAAGGAGTTTGCCCGCTGCTTCCCAGCCTCGAGATCGGTAACTCTGGACGCTGACCCGCTTTGGCGGCCGACTCACGTGACGGCCATTGAGAGCTGGGATTATTGGAGGTATCCCCCAGGGTACTTCGACGTGGTATGGGCAAGCCCCCCTTGTACCCAGTACATTCAGGCCCGCACCACTGGAGGTCCGCCCGATTTCGTTACAGCGGACGCGTGCGTACAACGCACCCTAGACATCATCGAGTATCTCCGTCCTCAACACTGGTTTGTGGAGAGCCCGATGGGCCGTTACCCTGACGCCCTGCGTTTCAGGCCAGTAATGAGCCACTTGCCGGCGCCCCTCACTTGCACCTACTGCATGTATGGGAAACGATACATGAAACCTACGTGTATATGGGCGAGCTCGCCTCCGCCCGAACCCTTACTGCAATGCTCTGCAGCGACTCCTTGTTCGCATCGACGTGCAACAGGAGTTCACCCTGATACTGCACAACTGGGACCGAGTGGTCATCGGAAGGGGATGCAGAAGTCACACGCAGTGTATCCAGTTCCAGAGGGTCTACTGCGGCATCTGTTCCAGCACTTGACTTTTGGAGGCACAGGAAAGTAAACGATGTTACGGTCATAACCCCTGGACCGAGTGCAACCGATCTATGGCAAGCAGAGTTTCGAAGGAGAAGACGAAGACTGAAGACCTGCCTTAGATATCGGTTGTGTGCGGTTGGGTGAATCCGGGATGAGCGTTGGCAGCGTGATCCTTGGTGAAGCCCTTCTGCTACGCTGATGAGCAGAGGAATCACGAGACCCATGTACGCTATTGTATGTGTGATTATGCTTTAGTCGTGGTTTCAGGGGAAAGTCCACTCCTAACGGGGGGAGAGTTGTGCCAGGAGGCACGACGTACCTGCTGAGACACCCATAGTAGGGGGGTCTGATTTCGATGAGAATAAGAGTATCGAACTATTAGGGAAATTAGTGAGTGGATGTGACATTGCCTGAGCGAACAATTGGGGAAAATAATATGTGAGCTCAGAGGAGAGAATAAAGAGAGGTAACAGAGTTGGTCTCTTGGACTTGGACAGCAAATGATATAACTCTTGCTGTCTGGGTTTATGTTAAATAGTATATCTGAATATATGATATGATTCCTGGAAGAACAAGACATGTTGAAGCCAGTGTTACTTTTGGATGAAGAAAGCTCAGAAGATGAGCTAGTAGATTCCAGCAAGTTTCGTGGCTGGTACAACGTTCCGAATGTAGCAGTAGCAAAGAGGCGCTTGCATAAAAGAAAAAAAGCTGAGCGTGATGCCAAAAGACGTAGAAAGCAATGTCCTCAGTGGATGTTGGACAGTCAGTGGTAGCTTTAGCTCGAGTAAAAGTACATTAGATTCAGATTCTGACCATATAAGTGGGCTTGAATGCACTCAAGTTTGTACTGAGTTACAATTGTCCAAAGTTTTTATTCTGACATCACTACTTATTTGTGGAATAGCATACAATGGTATAAACCAACCACATATAGATTGACACCATATTTGTGGTTTCATAAGACAAGCATACTTCATTGTGGAATAAAGACTCTTTGAAAGCTCATTCTGGAATGTTTAGAAATTTGTTGCCTCGTCCATTAAACCACGAAGTCTTGGAAAAGCCATGTCGGGACTTGAACCCGCAATCTGCATACGGTTTCCAAGCGCAGTTCATCCTCATTCTGGAAAGTGACAGAAATTTTATAGTCATAAACAAGTCACAATTCTATCGGATTGAAATGACACATTCATCATTCATACTTCTTTATCATAACAAGTCTCTGAATAGTGTTTGCCCAAAATAAAATGGGCACCATTGAGATAAGTGATCATGTGCTGAAGAATATACACATATCACTAGGCAATGCCATGTTCTAATCATAATGAAATGACATGTCAGCCATCCATCAACTACGAAAATACAACTCGTAGTAAGTTATTGTCATTACGGACACTTCTTAATTGACTCTCCATTAGCTTCGATACCAAAGTTAACTTCGGTACCATCACTGATTTCATTGTTCATTATGGCAATCATTATCCAGAATCATTGTCTAAGTTGGGCACACTATAGTGACCCTGAATGAACTGATAAAGTATGTGGGCTGCAACCCAACGACTGCATTTGACATCATCTGGCATTTGCCACATTCAAAAACGTCAGGCATATTGCCAATATGACGTAGAGAGAATCAATGTTCAGATTGACATTGTTACCTCTAAAGCATTCGATGAGTAATCTCAGTCTGATTCTCTATCAAACCATTTTTTCACATAACATAATGATTGAATAACATCCTCCATCACCATCTGATTGGTTTGATACATTTCTTTTTGCGAGGGGGAGGAAGAGTATAGATTCATTCATTTTTCATACAGCTGCCACAAATTGATTTACATCATTGTGATTTTGCTTGGAAGATTAAAAATCTTATCAAAAGTTCCAGCATCTGTGTATAGCAGCCATAAAGTTGATGACACGGTACATCGTGCCGATTGAAACATCAAATGAAGTCTTATTTGACTTATTGACACACACAGTTCATTATGAAGAAATCATAGATGCATATTTCTCCGGCTCTATCATTTATATGAAGGGCACTGACACTGGAGAACGATGGTTTTTCAAATGTGAATAAGCTATATTGTAAGCTTACGACCATCACTTTGACGTCAACAGCCTGAGATGCTGATTGTCGAAATTCAAGAGTTGAAGGATTCGATGAATCAACCTTGATACATGTGTTTTGATTGATGAATTGTTGATCCATGGTTTCTTCCCAAATCTAGAGAAGCTGGCACACAAGTTGTTGCCAATGTCTTAAGAATACCATCTGATACGGCGGGATAAACAGGCGCCGTGAATATATTATCAATATACAAATAAACACTGCAAAGTTGGACAGCAATGCGAGTGTACGTAATAGCGGGTTGTGAGTGCAGTCTCTGTAAGAAGATCTGCTGAAGCACAACGCTTCCTCACTTTGTACCATACGTCTCCCATCATCTTAGATGGTACCGCCATTGGGTTGTGAACCCGAGACGTAGGTTGAACGACCAGTATTGTAATAACGACTATTTCGTTCATACTGTGCATGCGTGTTCCGCACATGCTTAAAAGCCAAGATGGTTCTTGTTTGTATTCAAGATGTATCTTTGCTTTGCCATCTTCGAGTTCGACGTACGAACTCTCGATGACAGGGATGCCAGATGATGTGACATTATCATCTGGCGACATGTACAGTCATCGTCGACCGTACTGACGACTGTCATAATAATATATGACACGACTCGACATGTACAGTCATGGTCGACCGTACTGACGACTGTCATAATAATATATGACACGACATGACATGACATGGTATGACATGTCTGACACGTATGACACGTATGACATGTATGACACATATGTCATCGGTCATGACCCTGACAGATCTCCCCTCTTAAAGAGTTGTGACCTCACAACGGGCATACCTTTGTATATGTCTATGATGTCTTTGTTGTTGTCGCTTCTTGCTGGTACCAGTCTTCTTACACCGATTTGAGGCGTCCCTCATGGTGTTTTTAGGTTATTGGGGGGAACTGAGTCCACTTTAGTCCCTCACCTTAGGCATTTAGCCCTACAGTTCTTAGGATGTAGCCCCCATGAATTGCGTATCGTATTTCAGAGTGACGTTTCAAGGTATCTTCCGAGGTTTACGTTACGGATAGATATTGCGCTTGCCGTCGACACCTTCGATGATCGACGATTTAACGAACGATTCTCGGCGATAATGCATCCACCTCTTCCTCCCTTCAGAGAGCTTACTCCCCCGAAGTTCACAGGAATACTATGGAGAGCCCCTTTCGAATATTTCGAAATGGCTTCTTTTTAATGCAGCGGAGGAGGCCCTGCTCACGAGATATCGGAGGGTCTTTATAAGTCCACTTTAAATCCTCACCCGCCTGCCAAACTCCCTTTTTCGGTCCGGTACGCGCGCTTTGACGAACATCTATCGCGATGAGTGAGAATGGATTCGCCACGTACTAATGTGAAATTTGTTTAGTTATGTTTGTCAAGCACAACTCAGGATCACAACTCCGTCTACCTCAATCTCCGGTAGCTGCGGATGATTGGCCAAAAGTCCGATGACAAACCACGGCTGGCAAAGGTAGCATTAGCAGTTTTTTCACAGATATTGGTACCCGCATATGCGTATCTATGTAAGGGTATGATTTATACAAGGCTCACTACACCTAAATACGAAGTTTATCGAAATTATAGTAGCATTTTAGGGCATGTAATGTTACAGTGGCCCATACATCCAATAGTATGATTAGGGTGTTACATGGTATGTGTAACCCTAATATAGGTAAAAAATAAGCAGTATAATTTTTTTGCAAAGGTTTTTAAGCAAAACTGCATTTAATACCTGAATAAATGTAAGGTGGTTTTCAGAGGGTACGTTACACCCTTGACACACACATTTAATTTTAGGGGTGTTACAGGGTGTTACAAGTGCTGTATAAATCAGGGAATATTCAGATATAGCTGAATAATCAGATCAGCAAAAAATCCACGCACATTTTTCATTTTGTAATCATGCGTGGAGCATTTTTACGTATTTTGTTACAGCCTACATGTATACCCCTATATATTACACACCTAATATCTAGGGTGTTACACGAGATATGACCATGGTCATTATGTTTTTCTGATACCTGAATAGGTATAGAATCATAATTTAAAATAAAATGGGCACACATTTTTCATTTTGAAATCATGCGTGGAGCATTTTTACCCATTTTACAGCTTTTTCAGCTATCTGATATATTGCCTCGGTGACATATCTCAGTGTATATGTGGAATGTAAAGTACAGAATCACTGCAATAAACTTCACTTTGGCACATGATAAATTTCATGGCAAATAAGTGAATTGTGCTGTATATCAACATCTATGGTTGATAGCATTTCTGGGTTTTACTGATTTAAACCCATAGCAGTAAATGTACATTCTGGTGATATATAAGTTATCAACTTAAGTGGGAACATCCAGTTAGGAACATCCACTTTAGTGATATTTGTCAAACTATGATCTGTTCTGAGCATAGGTCTGTGCTCTAAGATTTATCAAAATGATATTTCTTATTTAGAACATATCTGGACATTGCTTGATACAATCACAGCAATTTAACACAACACATTTGTATGTGTGTTTTGTCCTTAACAACTATATCAGATGTCATGTAGATACTGATCTGAGAGTTGCATGCATTTGAACTGATCAGATCTGAATCAACTGTCAATGTGCAACGTAGTTGTTGATATTGCTCCAGCGATGATATGTGGAATGACGAGTGGACTGCACCCAACAGTTACCAGCTGTTTAATGGGTGCAGTATCTTGCCTTCGGGTCTGGAGATAACTCCATCCAGCCCTACAACATCTTGTCTTATCCTGCTCCCTTATCCATCGCAATCACTGACATTTTCCACGCACATGTGTTTGGAAAATGGTATGTACATTATCATACACATAGTAGATATTCAAATTAATCAATTCACTTTGAATCAGTGAATGTTAAGACATACAATGCAGTGTGTGGGTATGCATGCAGTGCTTACTGATTAGCACTTTTGTCAGTGTGTGTGTGTTAACTTTTACACACTTTACAGTAGGATATGTTCTGGATATTACAATATCCTAGAGAATTCATCATGTAAGATAGTCAGCATACCATGCACTGAATACATCTAACATGATATATCAAGTTTAGGGATTATTGTAATTCCATAATAATCTCATTACAAAATGAGTTGCTAGATAGATTTCACATGAAGCTCGGGTGAGCATTCCATCCAGTAATCCACCATATAATGTACATGTGATCTGAAGAGCATCTCGGCTCCACCAGGACATGACAAGCTAATTATGGTGTTAAGACTACTTTCAGGCACCTTATACTATCATGGGTTCTAATATAATTTAGCATGCACTGCAATATGCTTATGCAATGTTCATGTATTACAACATGATGCTAGTATACCAGTTGCTAACGTGATCAAACTGATATATATATGCTACAGCTGTTATCGTGGTCAAGCTGCATTGATAAATCATGCACAATTCACAGTATTGCAGTCACTCAGCATATAATGTACATGTGGTAAATGCTGAATGCACTCTTTATGTACTGCATGTTGGTGAACTGCAAGTGAGTATGTGTGCATATGTGTGTGTGCATGCTGTAACCATTGAAATCTCCGCACACACATTACTATGCTTCTGATAAGCATGAAGGATGCACTTCATTTTTGTCGCAAGGTTATTTTATTTGTCGCACCGTGCGACAAAACTGCAATTATACCGTGCGACATAAATGAGCGTTGCGCTCATTTCTGTCGCACCTGCGACAAACATGAGCGCAACGCTCATTTCTGTCGTGAAAATTTACAGAAAATTTTCAGATGACCAAATTTGTATGGACAGGAATTTGCAAGGATAACAAATTATGAAAAATAACTCTGGCATAAATCTGATGACAATATCTGCTTGTGAAATTGCAATCAGATATCAAGTTGAAATATTAAAGACAGACATCTTTCACAATGCAGAATTCACAGATTATTCACAACACTGAATTCAAAAATCATGCACAATAAGAAAGCAATGCAATAACATATTCAGTGGCAAGTGATACAAAATTGATAACATATTTTACAAGAGTAAAGACTGTTGCTACTATCAGTATCAGATTCCAGTTACGTCACACTACTAGCAGTATCAGATTCCAGTTACGTCACACTACTAGCAGTATCAGATTCCAGTTACGTCACACTACTTGCAAGCTTCTGCGTGCCGCTTTTGCTTCATGGTCTTCGGCTTGTTTGGGGGAAAGGCACGTTCCATCATGCCAAAGATGTCAAGGCCATCACGGAGGTGGTAACCCGCCAAGATGTGCGGGCAACACTTGCAATTCCAAAACCACTTGCAAGAGCATGCGTCTCCATCAACAAGATCGGTGGGATCGTCCACGTTAAATGTCAACTCCACGATGTCCTCCGAGTACTTTCTCACCAGGTCCAAACTGTGAAAAAAGTTGCGGGGATTCTCTCCGCGGATCAAGAGTCGGAACTTGCTCACACGAAGCTCGGTCACCTTTTTACCAGTTGCATTCAGGTTCATGTAAATGAAGTCGAACCCGTGAATGCGAGAGGGATACAAGTAGAAGTTGCAAGGATCTTCCTCGGACTCAGTCACAGACAGAAGGTCACACGCAAGCTTCAAGAAAGCCATCGGGTAGCTCGGAAGGGAGTGGGCGAATGTGTCTCGGTTCTTGAAGGCGCGGTTCCTCAACAACGCGGGGACAGATTTCTCCAACACGACTTGGTGGGTGGCGTGTCGATCGGCCAAACGTCGGTCCTCGCGATGTCCACACTCGTCCGATTGCATCGTGGCCATGATACCAGGAATGGTGCTCGCACCGCGAAAGAACATGATATGTTCCCCGTGAGTAAAGTTGCGGACCGCATTGACAAAGGCTTGGAGTCCGAGACCTTCCCACTCACGCTTGGCGATGTCCGCAATGAGCTTCCGCATCTCGAGGGTGAAGGCGTCCTCAAGAGGACGTCGGTCGTTGAGAATTTGGTCCGTCAACTCCTTTGGAACATGCCTGTTTAAAAAACATGTATACATAAAAACAATAATAATAAGAAGAAGTCGTCGACATACATAAGAACATTGATAAACAGGAAAAATGTTCACGGCAAAGCTATCAAGTATCACGGTTCAAATACACAACCATGTACTTTCGACGCACGTGTTCGGAATCTCGGATGGACAATACCATGTCGAGACCACCCGGTTTGTCAATCTGATTTGCAGCCGCGGTCAGGGACCGCATGTTATCGCCACAAACGATAGATATTGGGAGGTCGATGTCAAATGCGACCTTGGCGTACTTGGTGAGGGCGTTCAAGCCGACCAAGTATGAGAAGTATGACTCGCTCTTAGCAATCACGTAGAGGAATAAGTAGAAAGATTGACGGGGACAATTTCTCTTGTCAGTGATGTTCTTCCAGAGGTGAGGTTTGTCAAAGGTGACGCCATCGGTGCCCAAGTCGATGAGGATGTACTCGCCTTGCTGCTTGCCAAAGGAGGCGTCGCCCGTGACGGTGAAGACGTTGTGACGACCATGTGAAGAATGTTCACGTCGAATGTTCTCCCCCAAGATTAAATTGGTCATGGCAATCGCAGGCCCATACCGGTCGCACCTGTTAAATAGGAAAAGGGCAAGAGACAAAGATTAGTATATGATTAACAAAGGTGGAAAATAAAAAACAAGCAAGCACACAAACATTTGAAGGCAAGATCTCCGGGCACCCAACAGCACCGGCTTACCGTTCATAGTTGACGACAAACGCATCGCATCCGGCACGTTTCGACGCCCAGGCATGAAACTCAGATCGCTCGGAGGGCATAGAGTTTTTATCAACCCAAGATTGCAACTCGGAAACGGTGTCGACTTCTGCAAACAAGCAGGAAACAAAAGTGTAAGTACCGAAAGTATACAGGGATGTAAGCAAAAAAGTGCACAACGTGCGATCCACAAAAAGGTAACCGGAATTCATTTTAAAATAATAGAGAACTGCCATAGTGAAGGGGACGCACCGGAGTTCAAATCTTTGAGGCGAGCAACGAAGTTTTGAACTTGCTTCAAGGTAGGCAGATTTTGCTTAGATTCATCGGTGCCATCCCAGTGTTTTTGAAGCAGGTCATTCAAGGCTACAGCTGGTTGCCCACGGCGAGCTGCCGCAAGCTCGGTCAACGCTGCGCGGAATCTAACTGGGACGCCAGTCTCGGGAGCCGTGGAAACATTGTCAGCGTGAGGGAACCCGTTATGGAACACGTCCCAGAGGCGTGTCTGAGTGTTGAAAACGTATTTTTCAGCATAAGGGCAGGCTAACCCCTCGGAGGTGGCGTGGGTGTTACACCCGTAGGTCCGGGAGTATTCAGATTGGGTGATGCGCCGCATGCGGATTCCAGTCCCTTCGACGAAAGAACGATGTTCTTTGAAGGAATAGAAAGACACGCGCTCCGCGATGCGGGACCATACAGCTTTCGTCTTTGCCTGAAACACCCCCACGTAACGACAGTGCACATTAATGTAAAGAACTGGAAAGAGCCAAAATAAAGCAGGAGGTGCATACATGGCAAAGTACGGAGAGGGAAAATTGGGGTGGAAAAAAGGAACCAACCTTCTTGGAAGCAGGGCTTGAAGAAGGGGACTTCGAGGGGGCAACATTGGTACTGGCGACTTCTTGCAAAGGGCGGCGAACTTCCGAGGCGACTGGAGATGTGCAGCGATCCCCACAGGTCGGGGCGAAAGCAGGACGACACCTGGAAGATCCATCAGCCTACGCCACAGAAAAGAAATAACGGTCAGGAAGTAAAATGAAAGAAGTCGACGGGAAGGGGGGGGTTAGGAGACCTCTAGATTCACATCGAACCATTCCTCAGCGATGTCAAAAGCTTTCATTGCCGGGTCAACAGTAGGTTGCGAGAATGACAAATCAACCGGAGGTTGAGAGCAATACAATTGCACAGCGCGCAAAGCGCGCTGGTGCAAAGGGGTGGCGTTTTCGCTGCTCATTGTATGTGGGACCGGCGCTGGAACTTCAAAAAACAATGAGATTAAAGAAGAGAACAAACCTTAAGTACACACGCTGAAACCGGTAGAGGTGATTTTTTTGCCAGAGAAAACGTGGCCAGCTAAGGAACGTCCCATGGAAGCCGCGACAGACGCCCAGAGTGCCAGCAAAGCGCATGCGGACAGGATATTACGAACAGCGTGGGGCAACAGTTGAGCTGGCGGAGTGTGTTGGGGGGCGGGCTCATCGTGTTGAATTATAAGTGGTCCGTGAACAAATCCGCTAGATATTCACGCAAGCAAAATTTTCTGTGAAACGTTTGGGACGAATTTAGCTGGCAGAGAGCGGGTGGCGGCTTTTCAGAGATTCGGGACTGGAATGTTTTTGGGGGAATTAGGAGGGAACTAGAAACTTTGACTTTACGAAATTCGAAGGGAGCTGGCCGCAGGGCCGCAGGGAGCAGCGCAGGGTGCTCGAGTATCACGTCGCTGATTGGCGATACGACGGAGGTACGTCATTTTCGGTTACGAACGATCGCGATCGGTCGAGACAATCCGGGGTAGGACTGCGGATGCTGAGATCGGTAAACCTGTCAGAGTAGTGTTGCGACAAAATCATAATTGGAAATTCTGCATATCTTCGTGGTAAAATATGGAATTGTTACCCGTGTCTCTCGTTGTCGGTTACGCGCGATCGGTCGAGACAATCCGGGGTAGGACTGCTGATGCTGAGATCGGTAAACCTGTCAGAGTAGTGTTGCGACAAAATCATCATTGGGAATTCCGCATATCTTTGTGGTATAATTTTGAATTGTTACCCGTGTCTCTCGTTGTCGGTTACGCGCGATCGGTCGAGACAATCCGGGGTAGGACTGCTGATGCTGAAAACGGTAAACTTGACAGAGTAGATTGCGACAAAATCATAATTGGAAATTCCGCATATCTTTGTGGTATAATTGTGAATTGTTAAACGTGTCTCTCGTTGTCGGTTACGCGCGGTCGGTCGAGACAATCCGGGGTAGGACTGCTGATGCTGAAAACGGTAAACTTGACAGAGTAGTTTGCGACGAATTCATAATTGGAAATTCCGCATATCTTTGTGGTATAATTGTGAATTGTTAAACGTGTCTCTCGTTGTCGGTTACGCGCGATCGGTCGAGACAATCCGGGGTAGGACTGCTGATGCTGAGATCGGTATCCCTCAGATGCTATCGTATCATGATTGGCCGGTAAAGCGCGAGCGCTCAACACAATCCTGGGTAGGACTGCTGACATCGGCAGGAAATTTTTGGAAAATTTCCAACGGCATAATTTTTCAGGGACATCTCCTGCGGTGCGGTGTGTACGATGTCACTTTTTTCCAGGAAACCTGTTTCGCTCCTTTAAGGGAAACGAAATGAAAAACAGCATATTTCTGAAAAAGCTGCGAAGCGTCGTTAATATAAACGAATCTTTTTGCGACACGACAAATAAAAAGACCTCGCGACACGAATGAGAGGGTTCCAAGCATGAACGCTGATGATTATTCATGATCTGTCACGTTGAGTATGTATCCACAGCAGTATAACGATCATGTATCCACAACAGCATAACGATCATGTATCCACAACAGCATAACGATCATGTGTCCATAGCATCCCTGCAAGTATACAATCATTATGCAGATGGTTTTGACGCGCGTACACATATGTATGTCTCTCTGCATGTAGACACATCAGGAATCGTACGCGCTAAAATCGAGCGTTCATCGCATCTGATGAAATCATGGAAAATGCATATCGTGCTGACAGGCTAAAAATCATTGTACGCGCTGGTTATTGTAAACAGTGCGAAGGGATCATTTGCAAAAATCGCTGATGTACGTCGCATACTGCTGATTGCTGATGTACGTCGCATACGAATGCGAGCGCGCTGTTATATGAAATTATGTACGTCCAGTCGCACTTGATGAAATCATATGTGCTGACGATCATTTTATGTGCGCGCATCTGCATCTCGTATACTGTGACATTCCTGCAATTTTTGACATCACTGCATGCGTTCGTACGCTGTGCGCACACCTTGTCGCGTATAAAATCAAGACGACTTCTCTGCTGACGCTATTTGCTGCGATTATGTTTGCGATGAAAAATCTCCTCGCGCAATCTCTGCGCTGTCGATATGCAAGCGTATATTATTCAGTTGCAGATATTCAATATCACTGCGAGCGCTGTCGCTTATGCGCCCACCTGCAAACCTGCGAACAATATGAAAATATACTACGTCTGTCGCTGCACCCACTTGAGTTCTCGAGTATCGTGCCTTGACGAGTTTCTTTCAGAATACCATCTGATACGGCGGGATAAACAGGCGCCGTGAATATATTATCAATATACAAATAAACACTGCAAAGTTGGACAGCAATGCGAGTGTACGTAATAGCGGGTTGTGAGTGCAGTCTCTGTAAGAAGATCTGCTGAAGCACAACGCTTCCTCACTTTGTACCATACGTCTCCCATCATCTTAGATGGTACCGCCATTGGGTTGTGAACCCGAGACGTAGGTTGAACGACCAATATTGTAATAACGACTAGTTCGTTCATACTGTGCATGCGTGTTCCGCACATGCTTAAAGCAAGATGGTTCTTGTTTGTATTCAAGATGTATCTTTGCTTTGCCATCTTCGAGTTCGACATACGAACTCTCGATGACAGGGATGCCTGATGATGTGACATTATCATCTGGCGACATGTACAGTCATCGTCGACCGTACTGACGACTGTCATAATAATATATGACACGACTCGACATGTACAGTCATGGTCGACCGTACTGACGACTGTCATAATAATATATGACACGACATGACATGACATGGTATGACATGTCTGACAGGTATGACACGTATGACATGTATGACACATATGTCATCGGTTATGACCCTGACAACCCTTACCTTCAATATGCCGTTGAGCTTGCTCGATTCCGTTAACTATGGAGGTTGGAGTGCTCGTTCTCGCTCATTGGGGTTAATGCCGCATCTGCGAACATACCCTATCAGCCCTCAACGTTGGCGACCTCTACACAACTTTCATGACTACTTGCAATAGAAAAAATGCTAGGTAGGACCCTTACCTTCAATATGCCGTTGAGCTTGCTCGATTCCGTTAACTATGGAGGTTGGAGTGCTCGTTCTCGCTCATTGGGGTTAATGCCGCATCTGCGAACATACCCTATCAGCCCTCAACGTTTGCGACCTCTACACAACTTTCATGACTACTTGCAATAGAAAATATGCTAGGTGGGACCCTTACCTTCAATATGCCGTTGAGCTTGCTCGATTCCGTTAACTATGGAGGTTGGGGTGCTCGTTCTCGCTCGTTGGGGTTAATGCCGCATCTGCGAACATACCCTATCAGCCCTCAACGTTTGCAACCTCTACACAACTTTCACGACTACTTGCAATAGAAAATATGTTAGGTGGGACCCTTACCTTCAATATGCCGTTGAGATTGCTCGATTCCGTTAACTATGGAGCTTGGAGTGCTCGTTCTCGCTCATTGGGGTTAATGCCGCATCTGCGGACATACCCTATCAGCCCTTTACGTTTGGACCCTCTACACAACTTTCATGACTACTTGCAATAGAAAATATGTTAGGTGGGACCCTTACCTTCAATATGCCGTTGAGATTGCTCGATTCCGTTAACTATAGAGCGTTTAATCAATCATCTCCGCCACGCTTAGCTTGCGCTACAGTAATCACTCACCGTTAAGGAAACTCGACGTTAAGGAAACAGCCAGCGTTTTTCCAAACTCCGTCATATTTAATACATCACCCCCATATTTAAAAACTCTATGTAAAAGTACGCTGGCGTGAATTTCCTGTTTTCTTAAAGGTGAGCGATTACTGTATTCTGCGAAAGTACCCTATCAGCCATGCGTTTTAAAGGGCCCTAGAGGCCTCCTATTCGCAAGCAAGCAAGAAGAAATAAAAGTTAGAGTTCACACCTGCAATATGCCGTCGAGATTGAGCGATTCCGTTAACTATAGAGCGTTTAATCCATCATCTCCGCCACGCTTAGCTTGCGCTAATCTGCGAAAGTACCCTATCAGCCATGCGTTTTAAAGGGACCTAGAGGCCTCCCATTCGCAAGCGAGCAAGAAGAAATAATAGTTAGAGGTCATACCTTGAATATTCCGTCGAGTTTGCTCCATTACGTTAACTACACAGCTTGCAATAAATTATCGTATCCTCGTTTTCGGCTGTTGGTTTAACCTATTTGCGGGGAAGCGAAAACGGGCATTTGAGCGCTTTTGCCAAGTAATGCCAGAGTTTCTCCGAGCCTCTTCCATCAACTGTAACGTCGACCCTCGCGTGTCGCAGGCCGCGCAGCGGCCGCGCTCGGAGAAACTCTGGGAACAAGAGTAGCTCCGAGGTGCACATGGTAAAACTGCGAACGGACGGTCAAAGGCAAAGGGAAAGGCAAAGGGTTTAAGATTTAGCGGCAGTAGGAATAGTTTTCAGAAGCATATGAAAAGTATTCTAGTGCTTCTGAAAACTATTCCTACTTCTTCTATATCCTAAACCCTTTGCCTTGCCTTTTACTGCTGCACGCGACCGGCAAGCATCTTTGAAACTTCCGAGTTTCAAAGATGCGTTTTGTATTTTGGGTGCACCCTAAAATTACAAAACAGCCGAGCGCTTCCCGTTTGTGCGGGATATTCACATGTATTCCATGGAATATTTCATATGAATTAACACACATGCACACGCAGGGGAAACCCTCGGCTGCTTGGCATCTTTGGGTTTGGGTTTGGGTTCGAACCCAAACCCGAACCCAAAACATCTGCCTTAGAAATAAATTGCGCGTTGGGCGCACAAGTAACTTGAAGCCTTGAGCTTCAGGTAACTTAAAGATATATCCCTTGGCAGTATTTGTGCCAAGTTTCGTGCTCTAGGACGCACGGGAAGCCCTCGGCTGTTTGGCATCTTTGCGTTTGGGTTCGAACCCAAACCCAAACCCAAAACATCTGCCTTAGAAATAATTGCGCGTTTCGCGCACAAGTAACTTGAAGCCTTGAGCTTCAAGTAACTTAAAGATATGTATCTTGGCAGTATTTGTGCCAAGCTTCGTGCTCTAGGACGCACGGGAAGCCCTCGGCTGTTTGGCATCTTTGGGTTTGGGTTCGAACCCAAACCCAAACCCAAAACATCTGCCTTAGAAACAAATTGCGCGTTTCGCGCACAAGTAACTTGAAGCCTTGAGCTTCAGGTAACTTAAAGATATGTATCTTGGCAGTATTTGTGCCAAGTTTCGTGCTCTAGGACGCACGGGAAGCCCTCGGCTGTTTGGCATCTTTGGGTTTGGGTGTCACGTTCGAACCCAAACCCAAAACATCTGCCTTAGAAATAAATTGCGCGTTTCGCGCACAAGTAACTTGAAGCCTTGAGCTTCAGGTAACTTAAAGATATGTATCTTGGCAGTATTTGTGCCAAGTTTCGTGCGCTAGGACGCACGGGAAGCCCTCGGCTGTTTGGCATCTTTGGGTTTGGGTACGTTCGAACCCAAACCCAAAGGCAAAGGCATAGGACAGTTTCGTAGATTCTGTCCCGATGCCTTTGCAACCTCGCATGCTAACTCATACTATAATGAATATTCAACATTCAAGCGTTGGATACCCCACGCCAACGGGAAGCGCTCGGCTGATTTGTTATTTGGGTATGCGCACCCAAATGACAAAAAACGCATCTTTGAAACTCGTTAGTTTCAAAGATGCGTGGCCGATGCTTATGTGTATATTTCATATATTTCATATGAAATATGCCATGGAATAAATGTGAATATCCCGCACAAACGGGAAGCGCTCGGCTGTTTTGTAATTTTAGGGTGCACCCAAAATACAAAACGCATCTTTGAAACTCGGAAGTTTCAAAGATGCTTGCCGGTCGCGTGCAGCAGTAAAAGGCAAGGCAAAGGCATAGAAGAAGTAGGAATAGTTTTCAGAAGCACTAGAATACTTTTCATATGCTTCTGAAAACTATTCCTACTGCCGCTAAATCTTAAACCCTTTGCCTTCCCCTTTGCCTTTGACATTCCGTTCGCAGCTTTACCATGTGCACCTCGCCTCGCAGCGGTGGCACCTCGGATCCGGCGAAATGACGCTGACGATGACGACCTGTCTCAGGTCTGATGACATCTCGATCGCGCGGAATCAGTTCCCACTTCGTGCCCAATAACGTTTACAGTACTGTACCAATTAGTGCTCACAATTTTCTCAACGTTCCTTCGCCTTGTGGGGCGGCCGGTGCTGTGACTGTTATAGAAAGGATGATCTGACTATATATTTGTAACGGGTAAATATATAGACAGTGAAACACAGAAAACACGCAGGGCCGGGTGCTCGGAACGGTGATAACATAAAACTGATAAGTTAGGCTAACGCGGAGGCTAACTAGCAGGTCACGGATCGGTGTCACGGCTATGGGTGTCACATGTCACACACACGGCGAGGGGTGAAACAGGGAGAAGCAGGCCCCCATACAGTGGGGGGGGGAAATCAGCTTCCCCGTGACACCACCTCACCCCGAAGGTGTGAGTGGACATCCCGAAGCAAGCAAACCCTAAAACCTAAACCCAATGTCACTTAATGTCAGAGTTCAAGGGACCATTGCAGCTAGCTAACAGCTGGCAAGATGCGGTGTCACTCTGCAAGACAATTGCAGCTAAGGGCTAGACTAGCTCACTCAATAGTCGGTTGCGATGTGGCCGCGTATTCACTAAGTGGTGGCGGCGGTCTCCTCGAAGATGTCGAGGGGCATCCAGACGACGAATCAACCAACTCCTGTGCGGTGCCAAAGCCAAAAGTAGCCTGGCACCACCAGAGCGAATGCGTCGATGAGAAGGGGTTGGGGAGGTGGAAGGTGAAAAATGCGGTAAGGGAACGTGATCGAGGTCATGGGGAGGAACTCGAAAGGGATGATGGAGAGGGGCGAAGTGGGCGTGGCAACATCACCACACACCACTAGATGGTGAAGAGGTGGGGTGCAAGGCGAGGGCGAAGGGAGTGGAGGGACGAAGTCGAAGGAGTCAAAGCACTCGTTGTTGATGGCGAACGCGATGGACTCGAGCTTGGTGCTTGGTGTGTAAGCACCACCAGGCACCACCATACCACAGTCAAAGGGAAGATGTTGTCGTCGAAGCAAGTCCAGTGCAGACCGAACTGCGGCCATGCGCGCACGCTGGCGTAGCGAGGCCATGATGTCTGCGGCTGCAAAATCTGGAAGGCGCGTCGATAGGGTTTCGTGGGTGAAAGGTAATTCCTCGAAAAATTAACCAAATCAAGCGATGGAGAAGTCAAATTGGGGTGAAATTCGACGAGGAAGACGGATGTCAAGTCAAAAACGTCGTACGGTAACTCGTATTCACTCCAGAAGGGGTGCTGCTGGTCAGAAAGTTGAGTGGACGTTTGGGTCGATGGCGATAACGTAACTTTTCGCAAAATTAACGGAATCGGACGATGTAGGGGTCAAATTAGGGTAAAATTCGACGAGGAAAACGGTGGTGACGTCAAAAACGTCGTACGGTAAACCAGTTACCGGCAGCAGAGGCGCTGCTGGCCAGAGTGTTGAAGGACGTTGGGGAGACATGCCTGGAACGAAGTAGGATGCCAGAATTACGGTAAAAGTTGTAACGGATAAGAACGGATTTGAACGGCAAAGTAAACCACCAATCACAAACGGTAGGCGGAGTACTCGAACGGGCAAAGACGGTAACGGAGATGTCTTCACGCCGCTGACGGATAAGAACGGTAAGAACGGACTTAGAATCGGCGATGAGGCCGAAGCGAGTTGAATGTAGTGAGCACCACTAGCGCGGTACGGGACCGATAACCTTATAGAAAGGATGATCTGACTATATATTTGTAACGGGTAAATATATAGACAGTGAAACACAGAAAACACGCAGGGCCGGGTGCTCGGAACGGTGATAACATAAAACTGATAAGTTAGGCTAACGCGGAGGCTAACTAGCAGGTCACGGATCGGTGTCACGGCTATGGGTGTCACATGTCACACACACGGCGAGGGGTGAAACAGGGAGAAGCAGGCCCCCATACAGTGGGGGGGAAATCAGCTTCCCCGTGAGACTGTTGTAAATATGCGCAGGGATTGTTTGAATGCTCGACGGTTTTTTATTTTTCAGTTTGTGTATATTGATATTTAAGCTCACGATATTGGGTGTGCGCAGTGTGTGTCGCAGGTATTCCGATGGTGAAAAGGCATTTGTAGGCCTTATGTGAATTTTCAGGGCTTGGAACACTGTAAAATTTTCAGGCCCTGAACTTTTTTTTCAGGGGGCAAGATGGGGACATGAGAATATAATTCTAAACTTTATATAACACGAAAAGTGAATAAAAAGTTCAGGCCCTGAAAAAAAAGCTCAGGGGGCATCTTAAGAGTGTGAATTCCAAATTTTCAGGCCCTGAACTTTTGTGTAAAACTTATATTAACCATGAGGTTTTTTCTAAGGTGTATAACTAGCCTAGTATAAAACAAGTTCAGACCTTGAAAGTCATTTCAGGGCCTGAAAATGGTTTTCAGGCCCTGAAAATGGTTTTCAGGCCCTGAAAAATATTTTCAGGGCATGAAAAAAAAGTTCAGGGGGCAATTTTTCAGGGGGCAAAAAAAAAGTTCAGGGGGCAATCGTAAGTAGCCCCCCATCTGCCGGATTTACTCCAGTAGTGTACAGTCATAGTCGACCGTACTGACGATTGTCTGTCATTATAATACATGACATGACTCGACATGACATGACATGGTATGACATGTCTGACAGGTATGACACGTATGACATGTATGACACATGTGGCATCGGTCATAACCCTGACAGATCTCCCCTCTTAAAAGAGTTGTGACCTCACAACGGGCATACCTTTGTATATGTCTTTGATGTCATTGGTGTTGTTGCTTCTGCTGGTACCAGTCTTCTTACACCGATTTGAGGCGTCCCTCATGGTGTTTTTAGGATTTTTGGGGGGAACTGAGTCCACTTTAGTCCCTCACCTTAGCATGATGCCTTACAGGCTAATGCCTTACAGTTCTTAGGATGTAGCCCCCTTTGAATTGCGTATCGTATTGCAGAGTGACGATTCAAGGTTCAATGAATTGCGTTTCGTGATACAGATTGACGCGGGATTACTGATTGATCCACACGTATCGTGCGTCAGAGTGACGATTCAAAGTATCCGAGGTGTACGTTACGGATTATTGCGCTAGCCGTCGACGCTTTTGCGAACGATGATCCCACGAATTAACAATTTCTCATTAATCGAACGATTCTCGGCCTTATATATACAACTGATCGTTTGCTGTTCGTTTCCACAGTTGTTATATATTGTGCACCCAACCCTTCCTCCCCTCTTGAAGCAACTTCGGAGGTTCACAGGCGGTCATGGGGAGCCCTTTCGTCCCCAACACTCAATCATGCACCTCCAATATCAACCATGCCCAAATCAGTACGTCTCGTAGCCCGGGTTATCATATTGAGTCATGCCCGTGCGATATATGGCGCTAGGGCGCCCGTTGGGGTGATTCCTAGCATGCTACTTGCGTACGCGTACACCTGTGCTGACTGTGAGGTCTTAGCGCATATCCGACACTCAACTATGCATCCCCGACAACGTATAGGCCCCGTTCGATGCTGGTTATAGTCCAAAATATCATTTGAATCATATTTGTGCGATGTGCGGCGCTAGGGTACCCGTTGCAATAATTGCGAGCATGCTACTTGTGTATGCGTACTGGTACTCTGTCTGCCAGGCCCTAGCACCTCGTCCCCAACACTCAATCATGCACCTCCAATATCAACCATGCCCAAATCAGTACGTCTCGTAGCCCGGATTGTCATATTGAGTCATGCCCGTGCGATATATGGCGCTAGGGCGCCCGTTGGGGTGATTCCTAGCATGCTACTTGCGTACGCGTACACCTGTGCTGACTGTGAGGTCTTAGCGCATATCCGACACTAAGCACTGAATTAATATAGCACTGAACTAATACGCGAATCTGTGCATCCACCAATTATCACTGAACTAATTAATTATTAGTTTAAAAAAATATCACTGAACTAATACTTTATTAGTTCAACGGGAACTAATAAATTATTAGTTCAGTGCACTGAACTAATAATTTATTAGTTCCACGTGTCGAAATCGGATGGATGTCTGCCGCAACCCTGCCGCCAGATTTCAAGCGTCAATATTGTTGCTTTCTTTAATTCCTTCATAAACTTTCACCCGTCGTCATGGGTCGCGGCCGAGTGCCTGGCACGTCTTGTAAGGGCTTGAAACACACAGCTTTATCGTTTGAGGCTAAACAATCCATTCTAACATGGGCTTCAGAGAAGAACGAGCATGGCCAGTGTCCGACTCAGGCAGAGCTAGCGAGGAGAGTACAAAATTTTTACAACTTGCCAAAAGCGCCCAGCCAAGCTACGATATCAGCAACTCTTAAGAAGCGAAAAGAGTTAGAATCAAAATTCGAAACATATTCAAGCAAGGATAAGGCTCTTAAGAAGGATAGGGGATCCTACGTTCCGGAACTAGAGAAGGCTTTGTACGCTTGGTTTCTTCAGCTCGAAAATGCCGCAGCCCCGATCAGCGACGAAATCCTATTAACAAAAGCGCGCGAGATCGGTGAAGAGTTGGTTGCTCAAGGCACCACCTTGTACGAGAAGTTCCGATTCTCGCCGACTTGGCTCACCAAGTTCAAGGTGCGGTATGGCATCTCCTTTCTTGTGGAGCATGGAGAGGCGGATTCGACTGATATGGAAAGTGTTCAGAAGATTCGTGCTCTTTTCCCCAAACTTATTTCGCATTTCGGTATGGATAAGGTTTGGAATATGGACGAGACAGGCTTGTATTGGCGTAGGTTGCCCACCAGGAGCCTTAGGAAAAAGAAACGCTCAGGAAGAAAACTTTCAAAGGATCGAATTACAGCCAGTATTTACACTCGCGCTGATGGTCAGAAGGGTAAATTGCATGTGATTGCTAGCGCCGCGAAACCTCGAGCATTTGGCCGCACCTGGATGTCCACTACCCTGCGGTACATTGCGATGTACCCAAGCCTTCTTGGGTACATCCCCATGTACCGAAGCATTTTCGACATATCATGCACCATATTGACATCCATGACACCGCACTTTGGCCTCAAGTCATCGTCGAGGATGGAAATATAACATTTGACACGTATGTTCAAGATGGGACATGGACGGCCGCGCACTGCACCACTATGGCGACCATACCCCTTGCTGAATAACTATTTCCACATGTTTCGTTCGTGATCAAGAAACGTTGCTTAACTTTGAAGCCATTTTGCTCGGTGAAGATGAAGTCGGATGCAATTTTTGACATGACACTCCAGAAAGCGCAGCTCGTGAACTTTTCAACATGGGTCTCCAAATTTTGAATCGACCTTTTACACCACCCATAAATGTACCTAAAGGTCGATGTACCCAAGGTATGTACCCAGCAAAATTGTTAACTACAAACCACTATAAACCTGCAAATTGACAACTATGATACCATATGAAAATCACCCAAATGATCGAAATTGCTCAAAGCGAGTGGTTGTATATCTGAAGGGAAGTCTTGAGGACATGTCTTATCAACCATAAGGCCATCGGACACAAATCTTGCATGCACGACCTAAGGATGTACAAGTGACCTTGGGTACATCCCGATGTACCCAAGGCCGGGTAGTGGACATGGAAGCCTGCAGACATCGGCGTTCATTACACGTCGAACGCAAAGGCGTGGCAAAATCAGATCAGTTTCGAGGACTCTTTGCGCGAGTTTCACTTGATGAATTGTCAGGATGCGTCTCAGGAGTACATGTTGACTTGTGACAATGCCTCGTCACACAACAGGCCGCATGACGCACAGCCACTGCCGACCTGGATGCGTGAGTTAGGTGCCAAGGGGTACAAGTATAAGGGCAACTTGCTCTTAGTATTTTTCGAGCCCAATGCCACAGCGAAAACACAGCCCGCTGACCAAGGCATCATCGCAACAATGAAAGTGTATTATAGGGGCAGCCTATCGCACTTCATAGTTGCAGAGGTTCAATCTGTTCTCGACGCTGGTGCTAACGCTAGGGCTGACAAAATACGTGTCAACGTGCGGCAAGCCCTCATCTGGTTGAAGCATTCATGGGATAGCGTTTCCGAAACAACAGTCCGCAACTGCTGGATGAAAAGTGGGATCCTCCCAATCTTGGAAAGTCACGATCAGGAGCAGGAGGGAAGGTACCATATGGGGCACAGGGAAAGGAAACCCACACATTACGTGGTTGGTAACACGATGTTGCCCGTGGAGTGTGAGGGTGCAATGGCGGAGCTGCAGCTGTTGATGGGTCAGATGGGCCTGGAGAGTTCGGACACGGAGACCGCAGAGGAGTTTGTGCTTGACTCAGATGAGGTTGTGATTGAGGAACAGAAGGAGGTGAGCACGATTGTGGCAGAAGTGCTTCAAACTGAACCTGAGGAGCTTGTGTCTTCTGCCGAGGAGGAGACAGAAGATCAGCGTGACAGTGGTGAAAGTGACCCTGAGTTGATAGTCCCTTCCTTGAAGCGGGCTAGGGAGATGGCCCAACAATTGGAACTATTCACCCAGGAGAATGTAAAGCAGCTTGGGGTACAGTCAGCAGAGACAGTAAGTTGGTTGTCTTGGCAACTGACAAAGATGTTGGTGTCAGATGGGGCAAGGCAAACCAAGGTGGACAACTTTTTTTCTCCAGCAGCTGCAGGTGAACCAAGTGCTGCAGGAAGTGAGGGAAGCCCGATGGACAGTGACTGGGAGGGGGAAGGGGTCGGTGACCTGGAGGAGGATCTGCAGGACAGCTTGGTTTCGGTGGTTCCTGAGACCCAAGACAGTGTCCCACAGTGGCCTGCAGGAGCACCACACCAGGGTGACGGTGCCAGGTTGATGGAGGAAGAGACTGAGGATCTGGTTGATTTTGATGAGGAGGATGCTGATCACATGGAATAATTAGATGTATACATATTTTGTAAGCAATTACTGCTTCGGATATTTTGTAAGCAATTACTGCTCAATTCAAAATTGAATGCCATATGAATACATAACACTGCTGTAGTGAATGTGCATTCACAACATTCTTAAAAACCGTGGCATGGTGTTTATTTCGTTCCGTTGCTATAGAGAATACTATAGAATCTGGGCCTTCCTTGTTCCTGCCCGACCTGCCCGTGACGAGATGAGTAAAAGTACTGTAGGGCTACATATCACCGGAATATTACATCTCACCGCGTTATCACATCTCACAAGAATATTACATCTCACCGCGTTACTGCATCTCACCGCAATATTACATCAATTGAATGCTATATACGAGCCGTAAATAATATGGTATCTTGACCGTGAATAACTTTTGAGTCACGAGGTCTTTTCGAATGAAACTTTGCATACATAAAGGTCTTTTATAGACGAACACACCGATATATTGTTCGTTGTGATAGGATAAGTGAAACCCAAAATCTGATACCCATTTCTTGTGGCTATATACGAGCCGTAAATAATAGGGTATCTTGACCGTGAATAACTTTTGAGTCACGAGGTCTTTCCGAATGAAACTTTGCATACATAAAGGGCTTTTATAGACGAACACAACGTTATATTGTTTGTTGTGATAGGATAAGTGAAACCCAAAATCTGATACCCATTTCTTGTGGCTATATACGAGCCGTAAATAATAGGGTATCTTGACCGTGAATAACTTTTGAGTCACGAGGTCTTTCCGAATGAAACTTTGCATACATAAAGGGCTTTTATAGACGAACACAACGATATATTGTTTGTTGTGATAGCATAAGTGAAACCCAAAATCTGATACCCATTTCTTGTGGCTATATACGAGCCGTAAATAATAGGGTATCTTGACCGTGAATAACTTTTGAGTCACGAGGTCTTTTGGAATGAAACTTTGCATACATAAAGGGCTTTTATAGACGAACACAACGATATATTGTTTGTTGTGATAGCATAAGTGAAACCCAAAATCTGATACCCATTTCTTGTGGCTATATACGAGCCGTAAATAATAGGGTATCTTGACCGTGAATAACTTTTGAGTCACGAGGTCTTTCCGAATGAAACTTTGCATACATAAAGGGCTTTTATAGACGAACACAACGATATATTGTTTGTTGTGATAGCATTAAGTAAAACCCAAAATCTGATACCCATTTCTTGTGGCTATATACGAGCCGTAAATAATAGGGTATCTTGACCGTGAATAACTTTTGAGTCACGAGGTCTTTTCGAATGAAACTTTGCATACATAAAGGGCTTTTATAGACGAACACAACGATATATTGTTTGTTGTGATAGCATAAGTGAAACCCAAAATCTGATACCCATTTCTTGTGGCTATATACGAGCCGTAAATAATAGGGTATCTTGACCGTGAATAACTTTTGAGTCACGAGGTCTTTTCGAATGAAACTTTGCATACATAAAGGTCTTTTATAGACGAACACAACGATATATTGTTTGTTGTGATAGCATAAGTGAAACCCAAAATCTGATACCCATTTCTTGTGGCTATATACGAGCCGTGTCTGTTTAGTTCAATGCCCAAAGTAATAAACTATATTACATCACCGATTAAACTAATAATTTATTAGTTCAGTGCACTGAACTAATAAATATTAGTTCAATGACTGAACTAATAGATTATTAGTTCAATGATTGAACTAATAAATTATTAGTTTAATCATTGAACTAATACATATTAGTTCAATGACTGAACTAATAATTTATTAGTTTAATCACTCAACTAATACTAGCACTGAACTAATACCAATCTCTTACATCGAACGTATTAGTTCAGTGATGCATGCACTGTATTCCAAAACGAACACTGCTTTGTGTCACGCTTTTCGAGCGTGACGCTTTTCGAGCGTCACGCTTTTCGAGCGTGACGCTTTTCGAGCGTCACGCTTTTCGAGCGTGACGCTTTTCGAGCGTCACGCGTTACACCCACTCAATTTAACCCCTGTTACGCACTTTAGCGTCGTAGATGAAAACTGCGAAACGATTCGTGTGTCGTGGATAAGTATGTGTCGCACGCGGCAGTATATAATTTGATATTTAGAATATTCAATACAAAGCCTCTTTATATTTAATTGGTCAATATAATTATAATATATATATTTTTAATTTTATTGGAATTGCACAGTGTCACGACTGTTGATTATAAATATAACTTAGCACTGTATAACTTAACACTTAACACTGTAGTATTATTTTTAATATGACTTATTTAATTTTAAAAAGGGACGAAGACTTAATTGACGGTATAAATATTTGGATGTGGTCGACTGGACATTGACACATAAGGCGTTAGACGTATGACATGACATGAGACGCAGTCTGTCAAGCGTAAAGCTTCGAGAATGAAAGTTGATGACAATGAAATGAACGTCAGCTGTACAGTACTGTATGGGCTGGCCGAGCCCGTATCGCGATGAAAATCAAGCTGCTTCCACATTTTTTTTTTTTTGGGTGTGGGGACTCCCCCACCGGGGTGGCCGTGACCCGTGGGGAATCGACCATGAACGTCAGCTGTATGGGCTGGCCGAACTCCGATGGAAAGCAAGCTGCTTCTCACATTTTTTTGGGGGGGGGTGTGTGGGGGAAAACCTCCCCTCCCCCCCACAGGGGTGGCCGTGACCCGTAGGGGAATCGACGGCTTATTATTTATTAAATTTTATTCTTTGACGCTTTGACGCTTTGACGCTTTTACGCTTTTCGACTGTCACGCTTTTTGCGCTCACGCTCTTTTTAATTATGACAGTAACACGACATGACATGACACGACAGTAAAGCGGGAGTTTGTCACATCTTTGAAAAATCTGGTTTTTTATGTCAAACTTTTGTGTATAAATGTTTTGGGGGAAATCATAATCATTAGGTTGTCGCCCCTTTGTTGTCATTGGTAGACGCTGTCATCGTGTAGACGCTTCTTGATCGTTGTCATCATGCATGACGCTTTCGTTCGCTGTCATCATCCATCATGCATGACGCTTTTTGATAATCATCGTCAGCGTCATGCGTCGCTGTTTGATCTGTCACGCTTATTAGGGAATGCTCTGTTGAGTGTTTTCTCATGCCCAAGTAGTTCCAACAAGGTCATGTCAGCAAAGGTATCATCGTATGAGATGGTCGAGTCTTCGTTTTGAGTAAGTCCGATTAGCATACACACGTGGTCCACTGGACTTGTGAGTGGATCCAGTCGAACTGGCCAGAGGTTTTTTACTGTGCACTCTTCCTGGTTGTCCTTGGTGTCCCATATTCTCAGGTTAGCCTCATTATCCCAGAGAAGTACCTGTGAAGTGTGAAGTCAAATTGTTGAATGAGTGGCAAATCAGTTGTTATTTGATTATATTAAGCCGAGTATTATATGGAAGGTGATTAGAACATGGTCAATAGCTGTAATGAACATAGTATGACACATGTTGGTCCAACGATATTAATACTCTTAGAGCATATCACAGGTCGTCTAGCTGAATGAAAACAGTCAATGCATGACAATAAACACGGTTAGTGTAGACACGTGGAATGATTGGTGGGCACATCGATTGTCATGCATGAGTGCAAAACGACTACCAACCTGACTCAGTGGGTTGTGTTAGGAGTGAGTGTTGAGTTATTAAACTACAACTCACCTTGAGAGGGCGCTCCTGCCAACTTTCATATGGCACAATTAATGGTTCATCAAATTTTCGTACATTTATTCGTACATTAAGAGTGTCAGAGGCGCGGGTGCTTGCGAAGCAAATAATCCCACTGCCGTCTACGAAATTGATACTGTAAACAGCTCTGGTGGTTTCAGGATCTGTACACAACAATACAAAACATTAGTTTATTCGATGATGATAGTGACAAACTTGAATTTGAAATCAAGGACGTGATTGAAGTTACCTTGTGCGTTGTAAAATGGATATACATTCTTCATGGCGTACTCGACATTTGGATGGTAGGTTAAATGGCCAGATGTGCCAAGTCCAAGTAGCAGTACCCTTGAATCCAGAGTAATATCGGACCACGGTTGACGTGGTGGTGTATCGTTGTGCGCCATTAAAAGACCAAGTTTCTTCCCAAGAATTTGAGTAGAGGACATGTACACAGGATTTGCATTCACCCATTCGTTGAGGAGATTGAACTCAGTGACGAGACAAGGACCTCCCTTCCTTATCTTTCCTTTGGTGGATATTGTCGCTCGATCGCCAAGGGCCTGGAAGTTCTGGATACGTACGTTGGCCTTGGTCACCAAAAGTGGGTCTAAGACATTTAAAGCTTGGTCTAGTATTTCTGATGCCTCAGGCATTATCAGCACTCAACGTTGACAAGGATACTGCACACCATAAAGCACAATGACAAAATTAGCAGGTTGTAAATAAATGATAAAATTCAAGTGAACATATTGGTAATAATATTAATGGTAATTTAGTTGAATTCACTCACCTATAAGATAATGGGCTTCAAATTATTGAATGAATTGCGGCATTTTTCCGGCAAGTCATCATTCCACCATCGTTGATCCCGATAAGCGAGGACATGTTATCTAGTAGGGCTTGGTGAGCCCTACTGATCACAAGACAAGCTTGCTGTCCATTTACCACAAGTAAACGTGTGGGCTTTCCTCACCCACAGGAACGCTGGTGGGCCTTTAGACAGGTGCTTAAGCACTCATCCAAATACAGGCTTGATGGGCCAACAATGTATAAAATGGTGGGGGCCCACCACACAAAGTGGGTGGACAATCCTCATCCACATAGTGGCTTATCCTCATCCACAGGATAATTAGTGGGCCATCTTTATCTCCAAGACTGGCTTCTTGGTCACCCTTAACCACAGGAAGACGTGTGGGTCTCCTCATCCACAGAACGCTGGTGGGCCTTTGGACAGGTGCTTAAGCCCTATCCAAAAACAGGCTTGATGGGCCAACAATGTATAAAATGGTGGGGGTCCACCACACAAAGTGGGTGGACAATCCTCATCTACATAGTGGCTTATCCTCATCCACAGGATAATTAGTGGGCCATCTTTATCTCCAAGACTGGCTTCTTGGTCACCCTTTACCACAGGAAGACGTGTGGGCCTCCTCATCCACAGGAACGCTGGTGGGCCTTTGGACAGGTGCTTAAGCCCTATCCAAAAACAGGCTTGATGGGCCAACAATGTATAAAATGGTGGGGGTCCATCACACAAAGTGGGTGGACAATCCTCATCCACATAGTGGCTTATCCTCATCCACAGGATAGTTAGCGGGCCATCTTTATCTCCAAGACTGGCTTGTTGGTCACCCTTTACCACAGGTAAACGTGTGGGCCTCCTCATCCACAGAACGCTGGTGGGCCTTTGGACAGGTGCTTAAGCCCTATCCAAAAACAGGCTTGATGGGCCAACAATGTATAAAATGGTGGGGGTCCACCACACAAAGTGGGTGGACAATCCTCATCCACATAGTGGCTTATCCTCATCCACAGGATAGTTAGTGGGTCATCTTTATCTCCAAGACTGGCTTGTTGGTCACCCTATACCACAGGAAGACGTGTGGGCCTCCTCATCCACAGGAACGCTGGTGGGTCTTTGGACAGGTGCTTAAGCCCTATCCAAAAACAGGCTTGATGGGCCAACAATGTATAAAATGGTGGGGGTCCACCACACAAAGTGGGTGGACAATCCTCATCCACATAGTGGCTTATCCTCATCCACAGGATAATTAGCGGGCCATCTTTATCTCCAAGACTGGCTTGTTGGTCACCCTTTACCACAGGAAGACGTGTGGGCCTCCTCATCCACAGAACGCTGGTGAGCCTTTGGACAGGTGCTTAAGCCCTATCCAAAAACAGGCTTGATGGGCCAACAATGTATAAAATGGTGGGGGTCCACCACACAAAGTGGGTGGACAATCCTCATCCACACAGTGGCTTATCCTCATCCACAGGATAATTAGTGGGCCATCTTTATCTCCAAGACTGGCTTGTTGGTCACCCTATCACAATAAGACGTGGGGCCTCCTCATCCACAGGAACGCTGGTGGGCCTTTGGACAGGTGCTTAAGCCCTATCCAAAAACAGGCTTGATGGGCCAACAATGTATAATGTCAATAATGTCAATGAACAATGTATTCATGACCGTGGTCGTTAAACTTTGCAATTAATTGTTGATTTCAAGGTTTTTTGGTTGAAAATGTAGTGCGAACTACAATGAGGATAAAGTGTACATATAGAAAAGTTGGCTCGGGTCTGGACCCATTGGAAAAGGAATTTCTCTAAATGTTTGATGGTTATAATTGTCTACAAGCACCCATGAATGATCATGCTTTACAGAAATGTAGAAATGAGATCCAGTATAATGAGCAACTCCTGTCAAATCATATCTATGTGTATAACCATTGGCCAGATTCAATATATTTTCAGTTGCAGATGGGATGATGTTGACATCTGGAGTGTTGCTTCTGATGGTTGCAACATTAATGATGATAGAAGTTGGAGGGGAATTTATCTGTTGGTAAACGTGTTCGGTATTGGACAAATTGTCTGCGACATCAGTAATCGCTAAATTGTCTGTAAGGGTTTCACTGACAAGGGATACACAATGTGAACATGTGAAAACACGGGGAAGTTTAGTGTCCAATTCGATCAACTTGAAAGGATCTACGTGATCACATTTGAATAAATGACGGTACGTGTATAAGATATTTGAACACCATGAATGTGGACTCCAGGGACAAGCAAATTTAACCTTAGTTTTTTCAACATTGCAAGCGGTGCATTTGTAATGCTGCTGGATATGTAGGGCTACAATGTCAGAAGATTTTGAATAAATTGTTCTAAGGGTGGCATGTAATGACCCAAAGGATCCATTAGCACCAGCTTCATGCAAGGTGACATGATGTCGTAATTTATTCCTAGAAGAAGAAATATCTTTGGCAATTCCTCGATATCGAGCCCATAAACTATCATACACTAATTGAGTAAGGGTGGGATCGGTTGAGGAAAATATGTATTTGGTACATAGATGATATAACCATTCGATGCATGGATCAATGAAGCAGGAGTTGGCCTCCCAAGGAATGTGCACCATTGATGTATTGACTGGTAATAAAGTATTTACAGGGTTAATCGATGTAGTAGACGACATTTCTGCAGGATTACCATTTGTATCTATATTTTCTACAGCAATAGGTGTTTTAGTATACACTAAGATGTATGCGTCTTTTGCCAAACTTGATGGTGTAATGTGAGACACATTGTGATCGTCACATTGTAACCAACCTCCATTTTGCTGGACAATACAAGTTGTATAGTGTCCAGAAGAAACATTGTTACCGAAATGCTTGACCACTCCTATTAATTTATAGGTTACATCTTGTGATGTAACTTTGAGGTCTTTTGAGGTCAATGTTTGTGTAATTGAGATGTGTATAGGCAATTTTTTACCATGGTTATCATATTTCGCAATCAATATGACTAAAGTTTTTGGCAGTTGTTCAATAGTTTTAAGTTGCATGTTATTATTACTGTTTATGTTGCCAAAGAATGTTGGTACAACCTAGAGCATGATTAATACAAGCTTTCAAGGATATATTAGGCTTAGATGTAGGTACATTTAAAATGAAATTTGTATCTTGAATTGAATTATGTACATGCCCGGTACAAGGATGATTTGTACACCTTTGTGTATATTTGTACGTTCCTTGAAATGATGTTTTTGGTAAGCTAGGATGAAGTAAATTGAGTAGTTTTACCAAGAATTCTCCTGCATCATGTTGAGATGAGTTGTTGTATTGTGGAATTAGTCGTCGAATATTAAATAAACATGATTCAGGTTGAGCAGAAACGCCTGTTGATATTTGAGTTGACAAGGAATGAAAAGACAAAATTAGTTTACGAATGGTGTCACTTGTTTGAGTGGTGGATGCAAATTGATTTAAGTAACCAGGAACTTTTGTCAATATGTGCATCACTGCAGAAAAGTAGCATGTGTTTCCAAGGTTTGGAATTCCACTAAGTGATACACTAGTATTTGATACAGCAGTGTGTTGTTTAAGTGGAATTTTGGGAGATACCTTGGAAGGTTTTTTAGGATCTACAGATATAGATTCCGTGGTGACAAACACCATTGGTGTATCAATGTAAACATCAACGTGTTTGTCTTTTAGACAAGCTAATCTCTCATACTCTAGTTGAATTGAGTTTCTCATAGAAGCGTGCCGATTTGAGGCGAAATGAAAGTTAAGTAAGGGGCTTATCAAAAACACATTCTCAATGGATTGTGCCCGTGATATTGCGACATATTCCAAACCTGGGGCAAAGCATTGTTTCTCATTCTCAGTGGGACACACGACTAATCCGTGTTTTGCAGTTAATCCTTGGCTTTTGTGTATGGTTATACAATGAGCTGTCTTCAACTTTAGTTGTTTACGTACATACTTTTTTGATAGCTTTGACCGACTTGCCTCAGCGACAAATGGCACAATTCTGGGGATTGTTAAACTGACTGACTCTCCTTGATAACCCCATCCATCTCCGCCATCCATTTGTACAAACACAATTGGGATTTCGTAGTTATCCTTGATAGCATCTGTTACTGATGGCATATTTTTTTCATATGGTTTTCCTGAGAAACCAAAACCAACTACAGTGCCTTGGGCGCCGTTGTACAGTCCTAGTTGTGTTCCTGAATTGCTTGTACTCATCACTCTACTTCCGATGGCTAAATCAAGATGCACATCTTGTACATCATTATGGTCTGGCAAACCTTTAGACGTGCTTTTAGAAATTTTTGACAACTCATATTGTTGTTCTTCAGTTACTACATCACCATTTGACGAGTAATGCCGCGCATGTATCCTAAAGTGTGTGTTTCCCGATTTCACTAAATTTTCAAAACAAATTTTGTTGATTTCATTGACCTTATCATGCGACGCAGCAACCCACATTGCATCTTGAGGAGCTTTTTTTTGAGCTTCACTTACACTTCCACACAAACAATGTTTCCACAATTTTGCAAATTGATCTAGTGAAGGAAGTCCTACTCGAGCCGCCTTACAAAACTCTGCTAAAAATGGCAATGGACTTCCTTTTTTTGACTGATGTCTAACATTTTCAGTAAGCTCAATGTATGATGTAATGGAATTCCAAATTTTTTTGCCTTGCACACATGCACTATAATACTCTGGGTTGTTTGTTCTTAATGTTGGATTTTGATACACAGCTGTACCAAATGCCGGTAATTGATAAAGATCACCCAAAATGATTACATGAATTCCACCAAAAGGTAATTGTTTATCGGTGCTATTGTCCGGTGATGATTTTACAGCACACATACGTTTATGTATATCATATAATTCGGCTAAACCAATCATGGATATTTCATCAATTATCAATAGTTTGCAATCCTTTAATTTACGCGACAAACTATCTGCTTTGTTTTGCGATAAAGGAGCAGTTATATTGCCATCCGTAGGTGTTTTTTGAAATGCGCTTTGCCATGTATACCCAAATATATTAAAGGCTGCATTGCCTGTAGGAGCTACAACTAAAGTGTTTCCATGTAAACCGCTTGTTTTGCCATATATTAGTTGTGCTTTCTTTTTAATGGTTTTTATTAGGAAACTTTTTCCTGTTCCACCTTCACCTGATATGAACATTCTAAGTTGATTGGGATTTTCACCGGTCAAGTGGGATGTCACTTTGTCATATGCACATTTTTGCATGTCAGTCATACCAGTGATCAGTTGGTCAATTGCACTTTCTTCATCTTCTTCATTTGATAATGGCACCCTTGTACCAGCTCGTATCAGTTCAAGCTCTTCATCGGTTGTCGCTCGATTATCGTTTTGTAACGAATTCAAATGAGCCTTTAAATTGTTGGCAACAAAATTAGCAAGGTAAGCTTTTTGGTTAATTGAAATGTCAGTAAATATGTTACCGAGGTTGTTTTCAAAACTGTATTGTTGTTGTGGGGTGTCAGCAAATTCGTGTTTTGAGGAACACTCAGGCTGATAATCATTTTCACAAGTATCATTTGACATGTCATGTGTCGGGGTTCCAGTTTGTTTTAAAATATCCTCACTTGCTTTTATCGTTTCTAGAGTTGATAAGACGTAGGCTGGTAGCATTTTATTTTTTATTAGTTTATCTAGTTGTTCAATGGCAGTTGTTGATACTCCGAGCATTTTTTCCTCTTCACCATTAGGCCAAATTGAATGCAAAAGCAACGTGCTGTAACAAGACTCTTCATTTGTCAAGTCAGCTGGATAGTATGGACATAATGAAATAACCTTAGGCTTATTATAAGGAGTGAACACTACGTTTGATACTCTAAACTTCTCCAATTCTGATGGAATACCTTCACCTGACATATTTATTAAGAGAGGATTTTCTTTGATATGATTATCACTTGGATACTTTTTGGGATTATATTCTCGAAATGAGAAGTACGTCAACAATTGGTGAAATGTAATTTTGCAACCACCGACTGTATTTTGTTGTTTAACAAATTTGGTGTAAGCTTGTCGCCTTCCTTTTTGTGTAGAAGGGGACATATCAATCGCAGACTCTTGTTTGTGCATTTCACTTAGTTTAGTTTCATCCGTGATGACTGATGATGGGATTTGATGTTGTTTAGCTGTGTTAATACTAAGGACTCCTCTGGAACATTGTACAAAAGGAAGACGGAGTAGTGTCCAACAAGCTTGCATCGCACCTACTTGGGTAGATTCAACAAGAGCATTTGCAACGGTAGATAACCGTTGTTTGTCTGTGATGTTATTGCTTCTAATGATCAAGGTGGCTACCTTTTTGGTAACAAGGTTACGAAGTACAACTGAATCTGGTGCCTCTGCTTTAGAACAGTAAGATGCACAATATTCTGCAGCACCGACATCGTTATCAATATATTTTATATCCATGTTGCCGCCAGCAGCAATCGCTAGTAGTGGATTGATAATGTAATTATTCAACCAAAGATTATTTCGGGGTGGGTGTACATGCACACGCTTTCTACCTCTCCCATCCTTTTCTTCCACAATTGTGGCAGAATGAGGGTTTGTTTTGCGACATATCCAACCCAAGGATGAAAATCCAAAACGACAAACCTTGTTAAAAGACCTTGTGCTATATTTAAAGCAAGTTTGGGTGCATCTATGCATTTGATTAGCAATTTGTAACCGGCGATACCATATTTGTACCAATTTCTGACCGATACCAGTTTTCGCAGTTTCATACGTGGAAGTAATTTTTTGAGGAGATGTTGTTTGTGTAGGAATGCTTTGTTGGATGGTAGTGTCATCATGTGTGTCTGGTATGGTGTCTTTCGGTAGGGGGCCATTTAGTAAAATTTCTGAAACATTTATGGGCACACATTGGGGTTCTGTTTTTAAAGGTAAATGAAGTGAGGAAGCGTGGTCTACATGCGGAGGTGGGTCAGATTGTGCATCAGCATTGAAATTTGTTTTTGAGGTAGGATGATTGGCCTGATCTGAGGAGCGTGGTGTGTTTTTGTGAGTTGAGGGTGGTGTAAAGTCTAGTGGTATGCCATTCATATATAAATTGAATTCAGACTTACAAGGGTGATCTTGTTCTTTAAAATAACTTCGGGCTGGCAACCATGATGCATGCTTTTCTTGCATTTTGTCATCATCAATGATTCCGTCATTCATTGTAAAGACATCATCGGCGTCATTTCTGTCCATTAAATTGCATGTGATTACTTTTTCAACACAACGTAACACTTCCTCTTGTTTTTCAGGGTCTTTCGATGACAAATTTGTTTTATAGATTTTGTCAATTAGGTTTGAAATCCATAACAAGCTATGACAGTGTGGCGACCCTCGCATTTGAAATTCGATTCTTCTCCACCAGTCGACAACAGTTTGTCCGAATGGTTTAGATTTAGAATGGGCAATTAATCTTTCCCATATACATTCTTGTTTTTTATAAAACAACCGACATGCCAAGGCTGGATGATCTCTGAGTAAATTTATCCTTTCTGCTTGGGGTATTTCATTTCCAAGTGTGTCATATTGTTCAGGGACTGGAATTTGTGATTGATCTCGAGAAATTGTGGAATACAATCGATTATGATGTCTGTCCGCTGGCGCAAAAGTTAAAAAGTATCGTAAAGAGCTACCCATTTGCATGAGTTTGCTACTAACCATGGATAACAACTTGCGTCTTTCGTGTTTGATATAAACAGGGGTTCCTGGCAAGCTGCGACCATATGGTACAAGTCGAGCGAGAACCATTTCAATTTGTTGCTGCAATTTTGTTTTAGTTGGCGTGGATAAGGTTGAAGCAGCTTTATTCTTCAACATATCTAATGCCCCGATTACTTGTTCAACAGTTACTTTATCGGATGTAAGTGGATCGGTGTCATCTGCGGTGTCAGGTTCATGTTCGTCTAGGTGTTCTTTGGCAGCAACAGTACTCACACCTCCTATTTTCCTGCGCATTATATATGTGTAGAAACAAAAAATATAGGTTGCACATTTTTGAAATCGTCTATCACCACCTCGTTCTAAGGTGACCTTAATGAAGTCATTATTATCAAGACCATGCATGTCACTTGGGCCACCCACGCCATATGGAAACAAATTAGGGAAACATTTTTCGTAAAAAAAGCTGTCATTGTGCGGATGGGCAAACTTGAAAGTGGAATCTCTAGTCATAACAGGGGTTGGTTTTTTAGTTGCAACCTCTGCGAGATGGTTTAATTCGGTTAACGGATTTGTGCTCGTTTGCAGTAGAATTTCAGTTATTTCACCATCTGGATCAGGAATATGTTTTTCTGATACACCTTCAACATTATCGTCAGGTTTATTCTCTTTATAAGCTTCGCTTACAGCATGATCTTCTTCATCGTCCATTTCAAATTGTGGTACTTGTGATGATTCTTCATTGCATAAATCACTGAAATCGATTGTCAATTCTCCCTTTTCAATTGCTGTTTTATATAGATGATTATTTATTGTTAGCCATTGCAGTGCTGTTTTCACACGATTGGGCCTGAAAATGTGATCTTTATTATTCTTACTCTTAGGATGTCGTAAAATACAAGTTGAGTCAATTTCAGGCATACGAGGCAACTTTTCAGCAATTTTAGCGACGTCATTTACTACAGTATATCTTGATCCACTTTTAGACCCCCTGCAACCATAAGAAGGCAAAGTGGTTATATTTAATATTGGATTGAATAACGCTATCATGGAGACTTCAACCACATTTAGATTTAAAAGTTCATCGGGAATAAACCCAGGCCACAAGAAATTTAAGGCTGCCTCCTTTGGAATAAAGTTGTCATCGCCATTACCATTGCCATTCTGTGTGTTCTTTGGTGCCTTAGGTTCCTCATCCTCATTTGAATTAGAATCTATATCCTGCTATGCGTGTGAGCACCCTCCACCTAAACCCTCCTTCTATGCGTGTGCGCACCCTCCAGCTCAACCCACCCCCTATGCGTTTGTGCACCCTCCAGCTCAACCTCCTCCTATGCATATCAGGGTAGAAGTCTTACCGTGGCGGGCCGGCCCGGGGCCGCAGAAGCTCGCTCCGGGCCGAAACCGGGCCGAAGGGGCTTTCGCCCCCGGGCCGCAAAAAATATGAGCCGGCCAAACTTCGGCCAAAAATATAGGCATTTTATGCCACTTTTTATCAAACCCCCATACTTAATTTCAAAATTTCGCGCCTGCGGCGGGCATTGTTCTTCTTTGACCGTTTTGGCCGAAAGCGGGCCAGCGGAAATATAGTTTACGGGCCGTAAAGAATTTTGGAAGACTTCTACCCTGATGCATATGCGCACACTTCACCTAAACCTCCCTCCTATGCGTGTGAGCACCCTCCACCTAAACCCACCCCCTATGCGTGTGCGCACCCTCCAAGCTCAACCCACCCCCTACTATGCGTGTGCGCACCCTCCAGCTCAACCCACCCTCATTTCGTGTCGCCCCTCCACTGACCCCAACCCCTATGCGTGTGCACACCTCCAACTCAACCCACCCCTTTGAGCCGCCCTCGAGCTCGACTCCCTCCTATGCATATGCGCACCCTCCACCTAAACTCAACTCCTATGCGTGTGCGCACCCTCCAGCTCAACTCACCCCTATGCGTTGTGCGCCTTCGAGCTCAACCCCTTCTATGCGTATGCGCACCCTCCAACTAAACCCCCCTCCTATGCATATGCGCACCCTCCAGGTGACCCCACCCCCTATGCGTGTGCGTGCCCTCCAGCTCAACCCTCTCCTATGCATATGCCAGCCTCGAGCTCAATCCACTTCTATGCGTGTGCGCGCCCTCGAGCTCAACCCACCCTTATGTGAAGGCACCCCCCACCGCCCATTCTTTGGTTGAGCTGTGTGTAGATGAGCAAGAAGAGGGCATTTCTGGTATAAGGAACATACCAGGTAAGACAATGACTCGTTGAGGCAAAGGTAAAGGACGTCCTTACATCGGTCGACCTGTTTCAACAACAAATATTAACAGTTGTGCGGGAGGTGTAGCAACAGCAACAGCGGCGCCCTCTCACTCCCTCTTGGTTGTGGGCGTTCCCTCTCTCTCTCTCTCTCATGCTGAGCGGTGCCCTTTCACTCGCGTGCCGAGTGGCGCCCTCTCGCTTGTGCTAAGTGGCGCCTATCTCTCTCTCTCGTGTGGTGAGCGGCGCCCTCTCACTCTCGTGCTGAGTGGCGCCCTCTCGCTTGTGCTAAGTGGCGCCTATCTCGCTCTCTCGTGTGGTGAGCGGCGCCCTCTCACTCCCTCTTGGTTGTGGGCGTTCCCTCCCTCTCTCTCTCTCATGCTGAGCGGTGCCCTCTCACTCTCGTGCTGAGTGGCGCCCTCTCGCTTGTGCTAAGTGGCGCCTATCTCTCTCTCTCGTGTGGTGAGCGGCGCCCTCTCACTCTCTCTTGGTTGTGGGCGTTCCCTCTCTCTCTCTCATACTGAGCGGCGCCCTCTCACTCGTAAAGGCCGGGAGTGGCGCCCTCTCGCTGGTGCTAAATGGCGCCTCCATTTTCTCGTGTGAGTGTGAGCGGCGCCCTCACTCTCTGGTTGTGGCGGTGCCCTCTCACTCTCGTGCTGAGTGGCGCCCTCTCGCTTGTGCTAAGTGCCGCCTATCTCTCTCTCTCGTGTGGTGAGCGGCGCCCTCTCACTCCCTCTTGGTTGTGGGCGTTCCCTCTCTCTCTCTCATGCTGAGCAGTGCCCCTTCACTCTCGTGCTGAGCTGTGCCCCTTTCACTCTCGTGCTGAGTGGCGCCCCCCGCTCGTGCTAAGTGCCGCCTATCTCTCTCTCTCGGGGTTGAGCGGCGCCCTCTCACTTAGTTTGTGTTGCGCGTGTGCTTTCTTTCGTGTGGTGAGTACGCCCTTCTCTCACTTTTTTTGGTTGAGCGTCGCCCTCTCTCTCGCGCTAACCAATGCTCTTTCTCTCTCTCTTCTCTCTGGTGTTGAACGGCGACCATAGCCGAACGGCACGGGCGGTGTGCTTCGCCCTTTGTCCTCGTGCTTGAGCTGTGTTCTTCACTCTGGGTTGAGTGGCGCCCTCTTGCTTGGCTGTGGGCGTTCTCCTCTCTCTAATGCTGAGCGGAGCCCTTTTACTATCGTGCTGAGTGGCGCCCATCGCTCGTGCTAAGTGGCGCTTATCTCTCTCTCGTGTGGTGAGAGGCCTCTCTCAATTGGTTCGGTTGGGCGTCTACTTCCTCTTGGGGGTGAACGGCGCCCTCTCTCATTCTTTTGGTTGAGCGTCGCCCTCTCTCGCGCGCTGAGCGGTGCTCCTTCCTACTCTCTGTGCTGAACGGCGACCTCACCTCGCGCTGTGTGGCGCCCTTTCCTTGCGTGCTGGCGGCGCCCTCTCTCCAGTGTGCTAGCGGCGCCTTCTTTCATTTTCTATTGTTGTGGTTGCCTTTTCTCTCGTGTTCAACGGCGCCCTTTCACTCTCTTGATCAGACATCGAGCTGATATGGTTAATTGGGTATAGCTTCAATTCTATCTAGATGCATTAGTAGTAGCATGGTGGAAGAGCACACCGGAATCTTCGCAATAAATTCTTTTTGGTGTTCTATTAATGACGACAAGGCCAAGCCAGCGAGGGAGTTGATAGGGTGTCGTTCGCTAATCCTGCTTCCTCCCCCATACACAAGCTTGTTTCATATGTGTGGCCGTGGGGCATGTGGGAAGCCAGAGGCGTGTGGCCGTAGCGGCGCTCGAATTCCCAGCACCCAACAACACGCTAACCTCAACGATCAACGCCCAGCTCAACAACAACATGCCCAAGATCAACAACAACCACCCAAGCCCAAAACCATGGCTCAGGTCAGCAACAACACGCCAAGCTCAATAATCATAGGCCCAACAATCATTTTAGGTCAGGCGAACACGACTAGTTAGCATCCTGCTGATCTAATAAAGTTGTAGGTGCAACGTCAGTCAAGAAGCAAGCCGTCAGTCAAGAACGTCAGTAGTAGTATGGTGGATGATCACACCGGAATCTTCCCAATAAATTCTTCTTGGTGTTCTAGCAATGACGACAAGGCCAAGCGAGCGAGGGAGTTGTTAGGGTGTCGTTCGCTAATCCTGCTTCCCTCCCCCATACACAAGCTTGTTCATATGTGTGGCCGTGGGGCATGTGGGAAGCCAGAGGCGTGTGGCCGTGGAGGGCGCTCGAATTCCCAGCACAACAACAACACGCTAACCTCAACGTTCAACGCCCAGCTCAACAAAAACACGCCTAAGATCAACAACAACCACCCAAGCCCAAAACTATGGCTCAAGTCAGCAACAACACGCCAAGCTCAATAATCATAGACTCAACAATCATTTTAGGTTAGGCGAACACGACCAGTTAGCATCCTGCTGATCTAATAAAGCTATAGGTGCAACGTGAGTACAAGAATTAAACGTCAGTACAAATTTCCAAGCAAGCAAGCAGGTACTTATAAGGATGCTCAACCTCGAAGTTGTAATTCAATGTGTGCAGAATAGTCCGTCACGTTGAGAATTAGCTTCTCTCGGCTACTAAAACTTCCTGCGAAAACCAAAACGTTCTGTTGACGGACGAAGAAAGGAAGGCTGTGCACTCAGCTCCAATCGACGCGCATCACGCAAAAGTTCCTTTGACAAGCTTGAACGATAAGAAAGTGAAAATATTGAACACAAAGATAAACAGCACTTCTTCTCGACAAACATCATGCCTGAGTGGTGGAGTTCACCCTGTCAGCCTGCGCAACGTGCTATGCCCTTTGCATAAGATATGATCTACAAGTACAATAATCGTGTGGTCTATCTGCGGTAGAAAACTAATTACATTCAGACCACTACAGGGTGGTTCTTTAGAAGAAGAAGCTTCGGTTCGGAAGAATTTACCAAGGCGAGTTGTGTTTTAAAAGCACAGTCACCATTTTCGGCGGCGGCCCCTACATTCTGGGAAAATCAGAAGACGTCCAGAAGACGTCTTCTGAACGTCTTATAGACGTCTTCGTAGAAATGATGTCTTCTGGTTTCCAGAAGACGTCTTCTGAGTGGAACGTCTTCTGGAAACCAGAAGACACTCTTCGGGGAAGACGTGCCGAAGATGTGCGGAATGTCTTCCGGATTTCGGAAGACATCTTCCCGGAAGACATGCAAAGGGCAGTCTTCCCGGAAGATACCCGGAAGATGTTCCGAATGTCTTCTGGGCCAGAATACATTCTGACATGTGTTATCGACACATATGTGATGATTATGCAATTTGGCCACATAGCTACTTCATACCACACGTACACTAGTCGCGTAATCACAGAAGACATTCAGAAGGCGCACGGAAGACATGCGGAAGACATTCCAGGTATCTTCCTAACAACTTCAGGGTTGTCATCATGCTCTGTTGCTATGATACATAATATACGGCTAAGTTAATTGATAGGTCTATCTACACATACATGTACGATTGCATCTATTCAACATACAGACCACTAAGTACGATGCCCGGCGTATTATCACGATCGCCTCTTGCGTCTTGCACCTTTCGGTCGTGAACCATCATCGTCGATGCACTCGAAAAAGTCAGCCTTTAAATCAAATACCACCGCCGTCTTCATCACAGGATGTTTCTTGATTACAACTTGGTGCTCAATTTGAGCCGCCAGGATGAATGGATCAGTAGTGTCCCAAGGTGTCTCGGGATCATCCGGGTCGTATGTGTACACCACCTTTGCGGTATTGTCCGGCCCGTACTTCGAGTTTAGCTTGGCAAACCGTTTTGTCGTCGCTTGGTTGAATTCAGGGAACCACTTTCCCTTCACAAGAATGTACTCTTTCGCGGCCAAGTCGACCTTGTAGATGCTATCTACCATGGCGTACCTGCGAGTTGGAGCCACGATACTCTATAGTAAGAATCCCCGAAGACGTCGAGAAGACACGCAGAAGACATTCGGTACATATTCTGCGCACATTCACCAAAACGTAATGCACGGACGCACCGGTCAGTCTCGATTTCCTCGGGCCTTTGATGTTTCTCCAGAGAAAAAGGCTCGGAAGTAACGTTGACAAGTTTTCTTCGTCTTGTCCTGAGCTGCCGTGCGATAGCAAACTCCTCGAACCACGACCGAGCCGAAAGATTGACACACGCGAGGAGGCCCTTCGACGAGTGCCGCTTCATTCTCCGTGAATGGTCTCCCCAGTCAGACCTTGGGGTCGCTACCGTGCATATGCAGCGGCACATCCATCAGGCGAGACCCTCCGGCATGTGCGCCAATACGTCTCCGAACCATATGGTTTTCCCTGCGAATGTATACGTGCACAGTGTCAGGACATGTATTTACCGAAGACGTGCGGAAGATGCCTAGAAGATATATGAAACGTCTTCCAGGCACCTTACGGGTTTCATTTCTTACTTACCTCTTGCAGTAGGTGACGTAGTCGTCGAGTTTTGCCTTCGACTTGCGGTATTGGGGCACGTTGCCATGCATCCACAGCTCCAGCGCTTTCGTTTCAGCGCGGGAGAGTACATGGCGCTTGCCTTGTGTTCCCAAAACCACGGTGTTCGGCGCCCTCAACGGTGCGGTGGTCAAGAACCGGAGCACGGGTGGCCGGGTGGGATTGGTGGTTGCCTCCCGCCGGCGACGAAGTACCAAGATTAACCCTCGCACCACATGTACCATCCGGTACCGCCCGAAGCCTTGCATAACACTCTGAACCGGATATGCATTGTTCTTCACCCACCTTCGAATCTTCCCGTTGAATGATTCGAACACGTACATCCATGTCCCCCGTATTGGACCATACATGAGGAGTTGGTCGGGGAAGTGGGAAAGCAAATGCGTGTTGATGACCAGCCAGTCAGGTGAGCCATCGCGCTCGAGTGACTTGAAGAACTCATCCACCAGATTTTGAAGCTTAGGAACATCCTGCAAAATCACCAAATAAAAGGTAATTAAGGAAGACGCTTGGAATGTACTCGGAACGTATTCGGGATGTCTTCCAGATGTCTTCCGTACCTTACAGTCTACAAGCTCCGAAGTGAGCTCTCTCGTTATGACCGTCAACTGCCCGATCAAGTCTTCAAGCATGTTTTTCGAGTAGCCCTCGTCTCTATCCCAAGACGCTAGCACGCTCATGATGCCCGCTTGTAGCATTTTCAACGCCTTCGTGACACTTGAGCGTCTTCGGTCCGGTGTTCGTGCCGTTCGGACGCAACATCTTCTTATGGCCTTGCCCCCATTTGACCATTGTGATTTGTGATGACCATTTGTAATTAATTAGCAATAATCAAGATTGTTGCATTTGTTGAAATTGAAGGGAAAATGCGAAAGTGCAATTTTACATATGACATTTTGCTCTACGTTAGATTTCCAAAATTTCAATCTCAGCTAATTTTGATCTACGTTAGTTTTCTGATTTCAGTTTTTGGATTGCTTGATTTCAGATTTTTTTACATTTGTCATTTTGCTCTACGTTAGATTTCCGATTTTCAATTTTGCCTAATTTGGCTCTATGTTGGATGTCAGTTTTCAGTTTTTGGAATGCTCCATTTCAGACTTTTGCATTTGTCATTTTGCTCTATGTTAGATTTTCCAAATTTCAATTTTGGCTGATTTTGCTCTACGTTAGATTTCAGGTTTCAGTTTTTTGAATGCTTGATTTCAGATTTTACAAACCAATTTCAGATTTTTATATGTGTCATTTTGCTCCACATTAGATTTCCGATTTTCAGTTTTGGCTGATTTTGCTCTACGGTGGATTTCAGATTTCAGTTTTGGAATGCTTGATTTCAGATTCTGCTACAGTATTGTCATTTTGCTCTCCGTTAGATTTACCGAAGTCCGTGCGCCCGGAAGATGCGCAGAAGACGCTCGGAACGTCTTCGGAACGACTTCCGATGGAGCGTGCAGGCATACATCTTTCATGGAGATACGGGCATGCCGTGGCAACCGGTTCGCACCTTCGTGTTGGCATCTCCGGGGGAGGGTCCTCGGGCTCATGGACTTCGGTATAGGTCATGTCCACAACTTCATCCATCGGGGCCGGAGGTGAAGGTGAAAGCCTTTGCGGATTCATCCGCCTATCCCCATCACTCACAAGCTCCGGAGGACGATGATATGGTTCGCCCGATGCGATTGCATCCCGTATCTTCAACACCATTCCTTGGAGGTTGACGCCAATGGGAGGCTCAAGCAGCCACTTATGTTGTCGAAAGTGCACCGTGCCCGGATCATCGGCCAAGTCCAATGGATCGGAGAAAATGTCCTCCCACGTATGCTCCTTAAAGCCCGGTTCATGCAAGTCTGAAATTGCTTGCACATAGCCAAAAAACTCTTGAACCGAGAAATGCACATTAGTGGGCTCGGCTAAGCCGAAAGGTGGCCGGTTGCTTTGACGCGGCACGCAAATACGAACCGCGTCCTCATGATCTTCAGCCCTGCGAAAACATTGTGATGGTGAATTCATAGAAGACACATGGAAGACGTCCGGAAGTTGCGCAGAAGATGCTCCACACATCTTCGGTTGTATGCATTCCAAACTGCATAAATGTGCATGATAGATGCATGTGGGTTATGGAGACAAGCAAGCACCTTGTTGCAGGGGAATGCTCATGAATGTAGACGGATTCCCCGAGCCATGCCGTCATCTCATGATCCAGCTCGCGGGATGGCGACACCGTAGACAACCAATCGTGCACCGCTGCCATCTTCCCCTTCAAGACCTCCGGCTTGGATTGACGGAAGACCTCCGCCGCGGATTCGGGGGGGGGTTTAGTGAGCATCGCTCGTTTGAAGGACGACATTTTGGTCTTTGGGGGCGCTTCCCCCTTTTGGAGATGCGCGGCACGTTTACTTGCCATTCTATCTCCTATACAAAGGACACTTGGCCAAGGTAGTGCGGAGGGCATCCTGAAGACAAACACTCAGAAGACGTTCAGAAGTCACTCAGAAGACACGCGGAAGACATCTCCCGACATCTTCCGGACGTCTTCTTGACTGTGCTTGCGGAAGATACCCCAGATACCTTCTGTACATCTTCCGGACACCTTCGGGGAATATATGTCTTCCTGAACCCAGAAGAGGTGCGGAAGACGCGCGGAAGACGCGCGGAAGACACACAGAAGACACGCGGAAGACATTTTTTTGACATCTTCCGGACGTCTTCTTGACTGTGTTTGCGGAAGATACCCCAGATATCTTCTGTACATCTTCCGGTTGTCTTAGAGATGTCTTTGAGGAAGACATGTCTTCTGGAAATCTGCAACTTGTAGAAGTTCCACCGAACGTCTTAACACCCCTCTTAGGGGCGTCTTCCTCATTTTTTTGACGATCTTCTACGCGTCTTCTAATGTCTACCTAGGCCCTAGGTAGACATTAGAAGACGCGTAGAAGATCGTCAAAAAAATGAGGAAGACGCCCCTAAGAGGGGTGTTAAGACGTTCGGTGGAACTTCTACAAGTTGCAGATTTCCAGAAGACATGTCTTCCTCAAAGACATCTCTGGAGGGTAACAAGATGCACAGAAGATATCTGGGGTGTCTTCCGTATGTTTTTTTTTTTCTTTTTGTTTTAAAGCTTTAAAAATCGCGAAAAAACAAAAAAAACATATAAGGTGCACAATATTGGGCATAATTGTGTGGTGTAGGTAGAAGTGCAAAAAAACAAGTGGTTTGTTCGGGAGAGGGGCAAACGTACCAAGTTACTAAGTTAAAACGGCCGACGAATTTGGTAGAAGAAACTGCTCTTGTTTTAGAGCACCATCCCTCCTAGCAACGGTCGAACAGTCGATCACGCGCGCAGTGAGTCGCGTGAGACGTGATGACTGCACGATACCGCGGATAGCAAACCCGGAAAATCTGCCAGCGCTGCGCTGCGCTGCGCTGTGTGCGCTGGCGTGTGGTCGCGGTCGTGGTCAGGCGTCATCGTCAGCTAGCATTAGCATCGCATCGCATCGCATCGCATCGTCAGGCCCAGCGCAGGGGAGTGAGCACGAGCACCGCACCGCACATCGACATGACCGTTCGAGTTTGAATTTTATTTAACGTTGAAGTGAAATTTGCATCTACCACTTTTACACCTGCATCCAACTCAATTCCACCGCAGCCTCGTTTTCCGCGGACTGCTGCTGGGTGAAGTGGTCCTTTTAAAATAGTTCGTCTAACAGAAAAACGTTGCACAACGCAATACTTCAATAGTGATTGCGGGTGCTTTTCGTGCCTTGGTTTTTTTACGCGCACTTCGGCGTGCTTAGCGTCTAATTGAGGTGTGAACGAGACATGTGTTCTCGCTCGTCCTTTGGACGAGATGATGTTGGTTCGATTCCAACTCACACCACTAGGCCTTTTTGTTTTCCTTCGGTAATCTTGTATTTCGTCTCGTACTATTTTTGCGCTTTACTAACCTTTGGTTTTGCGTTGCGCTTTGTTTTTCAGATCGGCTGAAAATGACCTAGTCCAAAAGGTAAATTTTCAGCCCAACCTCAACACCACAAGTAAAGGTATTTGCTCTATCATCCCCTAGTGTCACACCTAAAAAATACTGCCTTTATGCGTTGTGTTTTTCCGCTTTACTAACCTTTGGTTTTGAGTTGCGCTTTGTTTTTCAGATTGGCTGAAAATGAGCAAGTGGGAAAAGCGCATTTTCAGCCCATCGCCCACAACTAGAAGAGTAAAGGTACTTACCTTACCCTTCCTAGGAATTTGTGCTTGTATTCATTGTGTGTTTTCACTCTACTAAGTGTTGGTATTTTGGTGTGCGTTGTTTTTCAGATCGGTTGAAAACGAGCGAGTGGAAAACCCATGTTTTTGCGTGGTCCAAGACCTATGCCATGTGTGCATGTTAGATGAACATCGTTTCTAGGTAATTAGACTAGTTGTTTAGAACATGAATGTGAAGTAGTTCTAGACACTTAGCTAGTTAGGATAATAATATGTGTGGCCCTCCTTATGATTAGGTTCTTGATTGAAAAGTAATATTGTTAAAGCAATTTTAGTCTCCAAAGCATCTTAGCCTTCCACACAAATAAATCATCTCTTGTCGTGTATCAAACATTGAGAATATGTTTGTTAAGGATGGCGAGAAGTGTATAATGCCATACATCTTGTTTGCACTCATCCTTCTTGCAAGCTTATTTCAGCCTAAAAATATTCCTCGCGAATGCGTACACGAATGTTGAAATTTATTAGACATGCAGAAGGCATTCAGAAGATATCTTCTGAACGTCTTCTGCATGACTTCTGTACATCTTCTGAATTCCGGAAGATGTCTTCTGGGTTCCAGAAGATATCTAGAAGACATCCAGAAGACGTCTTCTACGCGTCTTCTAATGTCTACCATCTTCTGAGTTTCAGAAGACGTCCAGAAGATCTTCGGGGAAGATGTACAGAAGACGCCCAAAAGATATCAAGAAGATGTCTTCCCGGATTCAGAAGACATGCAGAAGACGTCCAGAAGATAACTTCTGGATGTCTTCCCGGAAGATCTTCTGCACGTCTTCTGGAAACCAGAAGATGGTAGACATTAGAAGACGCGCCGAAGACGTCTTCTGGACGTCTTCTAGATGTCTTCTGGACCCAGAAGACGTCTCAGAAGACGTTCAGAAGACATTCAGAAGACGTTCAGAAGACGCGTCTTCTGGTTTTCCCAGAATGTAGGGGGCAACGTTAGCTGTCGGCGCCAGCTTTATCCTTCTATTCTTTATTTGATATGTAGTCAAATGACTTGCTGCAGAGCTTTGGAATTTCCTCAACTTTGCCCGCCAGAAACAAGCAAGCAGCGGACTATCTGAAAAAGGTAACCCAGGTAGAGTGAGGTTGTCTATGTCAAACAAGCATGAGGAAACTATGTGAAACAACCACGTAATGCTTCGAACTTCTGCTTTGCTCTGCTGTTTGTAGATGTAACAAAAGCTTAAACGGTTTCCTTACACTGAGTTTAAGGATACAGCTTTCACTTCCTGAAGGGTTTGGGTTGCTCACGACACAGCTGTCGAATCGCTGACTACGATAGCTTCAGTCGGTACAGTACTTGCGCTTAAAGTTTTCCGTTAACAATATTCTCCACGAAATAATCAGTCTCGAACTAAACGACTATATAACCTCAGACTTAACAGATCGACTCTCAACGACTATTAAATATCTCTATGACAGCTAATCGAAGAAAACGACGTCGATCAGATTTATGTGATATGAGAGTGACGAAATGATTACCAGATAATAATCTAAATTGACCGTTGAGTTTCAAAAAAACGATGCATCAATTAATAATCCATTTTACAAATAAAATATCACGACACATGCAACTGACAGTAGGATAACATGTAATTGTAGCATTAACAGTGTAGAAATATTAAAACAAAACATTTTCAATTGTTTTTTTCTTTACAAACAAATTTACGACCAAATCAGACACGATTAAATGATGATTGTCAACTACTTTCGCTCACAACATCACAACAGATACTATACTACTAGTCTAGTTCTGTTTTGCCTTGGTCTTTTTTCCTTTCTTAGCTGCAGTTACAGCGCCAGGCGCTGCTTCCATGTTCACGATCGCGCCAGTAGCAACAGCGTCAGCGTCAGCGTCAACAGCGTCAACAGCGCCAGCGTCAACAGCGCCAAACAGCGCCAACGCCAGCGCCAGTCTCGCCAGCGCCAACTGCCATTGCAACATCTTCAGTAGGTGCAGCAGTAAGTGCAACATTAGGCGCTTGGCCAGTAGGTGCAATATCGCCAGCACCAGCAGGGACTTCTTCAGGAATGGGATCGCCAACATCGCCAACGGGTGGTGCAACCATGGTAAGATACATGGGTGCAGCACCAGTAGGTGCCTCGCTTGCGCCAGCGCACGAAGCACCTGCACAATCAAGCACAAAAACGAAACATTTTTAGTAAATATACAACAGAATTATTCTGTTCAGAGCCACATTGAACCCAACAGACAAATAGACAATTATAATTTACCTGCGCCATCAGGAAATGGCAAGGCGATCTTGGCTTTGCCCTTGCCTTTGCGCCTTTTTGGTGGTGGGGGAGGAGGGGTGACGTAATCTTCGTCCTCACTATCGCTGTCGATAGTGAGAACCTGGCGATTGCTGATCCAGGTTGAAGGTAGCCCCCATTCTTTGATAAAAGCATGGGGCAGGTCCTTCGTGACCTCCACAATGGCCTCCAGGGTCTGGACAGCGCCAGAGATGTCCGCGATGTTCCTGGACAGCTCGTAGCTCGAGGCCAGGCTCAAGTTGTAAAATGTCTCGGAGGACATGTAAATGTCGTACAGCTTGCCCACCTCCACGTGCTCCAGTAGAGGAGCTACGTCCTGTAGGGTTGCCCCAGCCATGAGCCTCCACCCAGTGGCCATGAGAACGTCGCCAGGAGCATCTCTAAAAGTGACTGATACCACGGGTTGCTTATCTTTGGTACGTGATAAGCTGCGTGATTTGCTTTCGCATATAGCAAAAACACGGAATTTAAGACTGGATAGGTCCTCATCGTTCTCAAACTTAGTCTTCAGGGTGCCAAACCAAGTTTTGGAAAATTGAGACATGTTGAAGTTAAAGTTGCTTTGATGTATATTTTTGAATTCAGAAATGATAACAATAAGAGTCGTTGGTAATTTATATGTTGATACATAGGGGCACTGTCACAAATTTAGATGAATGTGTGTGGCCATAATGATCGCCAAATGTCGTCATCAAAGCATGCCAATTGTCAATTGTGTTACATTTGTAGCGTATCAACAATTATTTGCATTTTATATCAATTTGATGGTTGAAAATACCTTGAGCAAACTCTGATTTCATCAATTATTCATGTATCAATCGATGTGATTGGCCAAACAAATATGTTTCATTTTGAACCAAAGATGAAGCGAAATTGTTCATCTTTCAAATCTCAAGTTGATTTCCTAGTAATATGTTGTCAATTGCAATTGGTGAACAAACAAATCAAATCAAATTGTGTTGTATTATTCAAATCTCAAGATAGTTGTGATTCATTGTTTAAATATTCGATCATATTTGATAATTGATTGGTTGTAAAATTTGATGTGAAATTTGTCTTAGATATCGTGAGTGGTCTATGGTTAATAGTATTGAGAGGCCCACATATGGACAGAGGGCAGAAGGGGTTGTGGTGTGGTTGCATTACAAGGCAGTGCGAGGGGAGGGGGTGGTCGTTAGGGGTGTGACAAGGAATAGTGGGGGACTTATTAATATGGGGTTGATACAAGGTATGTCAGAACAAAGAAAGAAAATGATGGATCGTGACTATGATAAACCAAGTGACCAAATAAACACTGGACGTGCGGCAAGCGGTTAACTAGATCGCGGCGGTTATAAGATATAGGTTCGTGCACCCAAGCCCCACCCGGCCAATTGTGATCGAAGCATGCGATGGCATTGACCCCCCAATCATGCGCCCTCCTCCCCCGACCAAACATTCAGCATCCAACACCCCCCAACACATTTCAGTCCAGTGGGGAGAGGGCGAACCCCTTCTCCTCCCCCCAAAAATAAAAATGTAATGTAAGCGGCCATGGGCCCAGCTCATATGGTTCGACGTTCATGACAGTGTCATCAGCCTTCATTTTCGCAGATTTGCGTGTCACTGAGTCTCAATTCTCATGTCTGATGTGTCCTTGGCGACCACATCCAAATATTTAAACAGGTTTTATATTATAAATTATTTATTTTAAATTTATTTTAATAAGCGTGACAGATCAAACAGCGACGCATGACGCTGACGATGATTATCAAAAAGCGTCATGCATGATGGATGATGCTGATGACAGCGAACGAAAGCGTCATGCATGATGACAACGATCAAGAAGCGTCTACACGATGACAGCGTCTACCAATGACAGCAAAGGGGCGACAGATTTCCCCCAAAACATTTATACACAAAAGTTTGACATAAAAATCCAGATTTTTCAAAGATGTGACAAACTCCCGCTTTACTGTCGTGTCATGTCATGTCGTGTTACTGTCATAATTAAAAAGAGCGTGAGCGCAAAAAGCGTGACAGTCGAAAAGCGTAAAAGCGTCAAAGCGTCAAAGAAT
>LGRX02029419.1:0-76175 GCA_001247695.2 Cymbomonas tetramitiformis
GCTTTTCGGGGCAATTTTGCATCATTTTCGGGGGGGGGCTGGGGGCCTTAGCTGTCTCGATTGCAATGTTTCCTCGGAATCTCAAGTGTCATGTCATTGACCATCGCCAAGGTGCTTGGGCTGAAATCAGCACCTCCCATTGGCCAGCCATGCCCGGGGGTCGTTCGCGCCTCGCCTTCCCCATCTCCCTCCTTCCAAAAAACGCGCCCTCCGGGCGGTTCAGAATTTTTTGGGGGCTGGGGGGCTTTTCGGGGCAATTTTGCATCATTTTCGGGGGGGGCTGGGGGCCTTAGCTGTCTCGATTGCAATGTTTCCTCGGAATCTCAAGTGTCATGTCATTGACCATCGCCAAGGTGCTTGGGCTGAAATCAGCACCTCCCATTGGCCAGCCATGCCCGGGGGTCGTTCGCGCCTCGCCCCAGATGGGAGCCCCAAGGCGGGCCCCGGCTACCGAACGATTAAGGGCAGTCCATGTCCCAAAAGTCACTATCAGACAGACACGCATCAACTCAACCTGAACTAGTTCTTGAAGATCGCCAAGACAATCACTCCTAACTCAATGATCGAGACAATCTACAAATCCTAACAAGTAGCCTCCGCGCACTCCATGACCGTCACCCTCCGCTCCCCGCAGTCCTCCGCCTGACGATGACGCTGACGTGAGGGAAGAGCAGAGGGTGACACTGTAGAGCTCGAGAGGGATGAGGAATTGAGAATTGAGGATGAGGATACTCTTGCCCCCAGAGCTTTATATGGACGAAAATAAACATTTAGGGTTTGTAACTCTGTGGGGTCCATAATTTCTCCGAGCCTCTTCGATCAACTGTAACGTCGACCCTCGCGTGTCGCAGGCCGCGCAGCGGCCGCTCGGAGAAACTCTGGGAACAAGAGTAAGGATGAGGATGACATGAGGATGGGGATGAGGCTTTGAGGCCCATGCCAGACCCAATCGGACGATCGGAAGACCATCGCATGACGTGAGTTACCTGAACTAAAAAAATATTGGAAAACGGGGAAAAAGTCAATTTCGGAACGGGCATTATTTCTCTGCTTCGCGCCCACAAAATCTTTCGGAAGCACATCTTGTTTACTGTCCAACATTGTATCTGGTTGGAGATCAAGCATCAGTGAATTGTAACTGATGGTATGGGAACAGAAAACTTACGTGCATATCGTGAGGAGTGAGAACCGGCGAAGCCTTGGCGATACAATGGCGAGAGGGGCTAAACTCGCCAGCGCGATAGGTTTTCGGAAGTACAGCAGTGGGCGGGGAATAGCATATTTTAGTATGAATACATCGCAGTTCCGCTGGGCATGTTTATCTGCGTGAGTAACAGAAGTCTTGTCGGTTCCACTCAACTCATCAACTTCGAGGCCCTTCGGCATCCCACAGTTCGCCATCTCCTTCCTACGCACGCTTTGCAAGGAGAACTTTTTAGACACAAGCAATACCCACGTGAATATTGCGAGCTCCTACACCAAAATCTTTTAAAGCTATGATACTAAATCCTCCTGTGACCCGCCCCTTCCACTCTCGGCGAACCCTAATCCTCTGAAAACCTCATACGACCTTGTTTTCGTGCACGTTTGAATCTCGAGGTTTCGGGATGCCTCAAGCGAAGTTTCAAATTATGCTTCTTTCATTGCTGGGATCGTTTGCCCCGTTCGAAGCCGACAGGCAAGTTAGTTCGGATGTCTACGAGGAGGCCGCCCTGCCAAAACTATTTCCTGAAAGGTCAGACGGTAGCTTTCTCGACGATTCTCGCAGTACAGCCTTTGTCACGCATATTGAATCTGCTTTCGCGGCTTCCCGAGAACTTCTGGCGTCAGGTTCGGATCAAACTACAGTAATTTCAAACGCAATAAACGCCACTCAGCAACTGGATGCGGCCATTCACTCGTCAGACGTCCACACAGTTATTATACAGGTGTGCTAAAAGAACTGCCGCGGGCGTCGGCGACAAGCTTCTTGTGTTGCGCTCTGCGCCCGCACATGTTCACTATTCATCTGGAAGCATTGTGCACTTTTCCCCTTTTGGTGAAACTGCTAGGCCAAATTAAAGGTCGCTAGGCGTCAACATAACCGCGAGCTTGGTCAGATAAAACCTCCTGCGGATGATTCCATATTCTGCACTGTAGCCCTGGAGCTTATCGGCCACCTTGGTTTTCCTGGCCCGAATCTTTTGTGCGCTGCGCGCCTAAACCCCACGAGCGGTTCGTGCGGTACCCGCAGGTACCTGACGTGCTTCTTGAATACGAGCTCTCGGCTGTGGCGCACAATCTTTCCATATTTGGAGACGTTCCTGGCTCAGATGGCATCACATGCACTATCGCCCCGTTGGGGCGCTTTCGGCTCTTGAAAGTGCTGGGCGCCGCAACCCTAGCGTTGGAAAACGTGCGCCTCATTAACGGAACTGCAGATGCAGGAGGGGGTGCGCCCTGAGCCTCTTTGACTGGCAGCCCACCCGCTGCGGAACAAAGATGTATTCGTACGAAAATATGCTTGTTGGCTGATGCGCACCGGAGTGTCGTTGATGACTTCTATTGAGCCACATTGACCTTGGCAAACTGACATTATTTTGAAATATGACAACTGCTTTGTAAATAATTGAGGCTTTCTTGCAACACGCTCTTGGATTTGTACAAAGTTTATGCTAACCTCCGCCTTTCCACGCAGGTGTTCTGGTAACAGGCGCCACGTTGCTGATGAACAGCTGTGAGCTTTCACAAAACGCCGATGTTTCAGTCGGTGGCGGAGGGTTGTTCATTCTGGATGGTGCGCCACAAGCACACAACAGTACAGTAAACGCAACCATAGTCGCAGTTAGCAGGTCCAGTTCAAGTAGCTGCTTGGAGAGGGGTCTTAAGACCGGCGCAGGCCGGCAAACAGGGCCACGCTTCACAGCCGGTCCAGAAAATTCCAGTTTGTCCCCAAGCTAGTGCTGCAGGTTTTGATCCGGCGCAGTGCACTTCCAGCTAGATTGAGATCGGTGCAAAGTTAAGCTAACACCTGATTGCACCTAGCTTGGAACGTAACGTCGATGGATTCGAAAGAAAGAAGGCAGCCTCGTCACCCTCACGAGTCTTAAAACACACGTGAACGCCATGGACTGTACGTCTTGGTTCTGCATCAATCAGTGCAGCCTCAAAGCACGCGGTGAACGCCATGGGCCGTAGGTTTTGGTGCCATGTCAACCACTGCAGCCTCACAGCACGCGGTGAACGCCAGGCCAGGTTTTGGTGCCATGTCAACCACTGCAGCCTCAGCACGTGAACAGGCTGCAGTTGAAGCATGTCAACCACTGCAGCCTCAAAGCACGCGTAACGCCATGGGCCGAGGTTTTGGTGCCATGTCAACCACGTGCCCCAAAGTTGCTGGGTGAACTCAGGTCGGTTCGTGCCAGGTCGCAACCACTGTAGCCTGGCACGGTGAACGCCATGGCCGTAGGTTTTGGTGCCTTGTCAACCACTGCAGCCTCAGCACGCGGTGAACGCCTATGGGCCGTAAAAGTTTTGCTGATGCCAACCACTGCAGCCTCAAAGCTACCTGGTGAACGCCGATGGGCCGTAGGTTTTGTGCCATGTCAACCACTGCAGCGTCCCTCAAAGCACTGAAGAACCAGGCCGTAGGTTTTGGTGCCATGTCAATCACTGCAGCCTCAAAGACCAGTGGTAACCAAGCCGAGGTTTTGGTGCGCATGGTAACCACTTTCGGTGTGCCCCTGGGAAAGCCGCCGTGCAACTTAGGCCTGTAGGTTTGGTGCCGGTGTCAACCACTGCAGCCTCAAAGCACGCGGTGAACGCCATGGGCTGTAGGTTTGGTGCCATAGTCAACCACTGCAGCCTCAAAGCACGCGGTGAACGCCATAGGCCGTAGGTTTTGAAAGATCAACCACTGAGCCTCCGGTTACTGCAGAATCACTATGGGTCAGAGGTTTTGGTGCCATATCAACCACTGCAGCCTCAAAGCACGCGGTGAACGCCATGGGCCGTAGGTTTTGGTGCCATATCAACCACTGCAGCCTCAAAGCACGCGGTGAACGCCATGGGCCGTACCTCTTGGAGGTTGGCAACAGGAACACGGGCACGGAATGGGGAAAGGCGTGTCAGTGGCGGATGTACGGTGTAAATCTGGAGGTCTGATTGGGTTGATGCAGGAAGGGCGGAGGTCACGGACACCATCTTTGCAGGAAACGTTGCAGCGGGTCTTTTTGGTGGGGGTGCAGTGGAGGTGGTGAGCTCCGAAGTGGAATTCCTGCGCTGCACCTTCATCGGCAACACTGGAGTGAATGCTGGGGCAGTGGGACTCGTCGGGGCTCAGAAGCTGCACTCGTACACCGCCCCCGCTCTCAGGGATTGCCTTGATGAGGCTCTCGGTTACAACGCCTCAGAGGAACTTGAAGGGAGTTTCTCCGGAACCGTGTCATTCATGGACTGTGTTCTGCAGGCTAACACCGCAGAGGTGGACGGCGGGGTGCGAGAACCCCTCTGCTGCCTTGCATCCGAGTTTGTTTCATGATGGCCTCTCCGCTGCCTCACATCCCAACTTTCTGTATGATGGCTGGTGCCACCCCATGATCGAACCCGCAGGGCCGCTTTGCCATGTCATGGTGGGGTCATAATGTGGTGAGGGCAAGATGCGTGCTACTGAGATCCCCCCTCCCTCCCCCGCCCCTCCCCCGCAGGCGGCCATGGCCATGTCGTGCATGGATTCTGCGGAGAAGCCGGCCTTCACATTCAACCACACTCTGATGGTTGACAACGTCGCTGTGGAGCGTGGCGGTGCGGTCATGCTGTTGTTTGACTGTAATATGGCTGCTGACAACACCACGGTTCAGGTGGGCACCCTCTTTGCCTCCAGCTCGCGTGGCCTGGCGGTATTCCTCCTGCTCGCTGCTTATAATAGCGTGGTCCATGCTCCGAGCTGTACGATGGTCAACCCTGGTGGGACCCGGGAAGCTGCTGGGCGCAGCGACGGCATTGCTTGACGCCGCCACAGCTTGTGGATGCCAGTGTGCAGAGTACCACGGGAACTGTCTCGCCAGGCCAGTCTACTCCGTGATCCCTCTCCTTGCGGTGCCTACCTTTCCTCCCCTCTAGGCCTCACGGCCTTTGTAAAGCAGGGTTCGGGGGTGGGGTTCCCGGCAGGGCAACTCGGCAAACTTGGGGGGTGGAGTGATGGTGTACGAGTCGCATCTCTCGATTAGCGCCAGCTGGGTTACACAGAACAACGCCGAGAGTGGCGCTGGTCTCGCAGTCGATAACGGGGCAGCACTGCTGGTTTCTGGCTACAGCGCAGTGTCCCACAACCGGGCGGCCTTCTTCGGCGGCGGCATCTGGTGCCATCACAACGCAAGTGTGAATGTGCACGCCTCCAATATCACACACAACAGGTACGGGTGCTTGCGGTTAAGGATCGCCAACTAATGAGCAATTTCCCGGACCGACGGCCAGGTTCATTGGCTCCACAGCTCACATGGCTTCGGTCGAGAAAGAATTGGTTCGATGGGTGGACGGCGTCGTGGTGGAGAATTGTGTTCATTTTCCATTTGAGCGAAAATTCGCACCAGTTAATTGCATCATGCAGTTATGGTCGTTTCCGATCTATTTCCCCGTTTGGGTGTTTCATTTCCCTTTCCCGATTCCTGGACAGCTACTCGTCATCCGGCGCATATGTTACACTAATTTACAATTTCGGCTGATCGAATTCTTCACTTGTGGAAACCGTGGACAGTGCATTGCTAAAGTACACTGCAAGCAGTGTTCCTTAAAGATTAATTTGAATTTTCGAAAGGGGTTCGCTTTCTCCGTGCTCTAGGCGAGCTGATTGTATTTGTGCAAAGACCTTTGCAACCAAGCAGAGATGTCCTAGGCGGATTGGGCTTGGCACAAGACCTAAGGAGCCACGAGACAGATATTAAAGCGGTGCCGCCTGTGTCACCTCTCGAATATCACATGTCCATCTGCCCAAAATACGGCAGCCGCTCTGTCCGCCGGAGGACATCAGTACAATTCAACTCCTTTCCCAATTGAACACCACAATGCAATGAACATACTTTGTGGTCGAATTTGCAACAAAGTATTTTTGCAGTGACAAGTCGCAGAAAAATTGATTATTTCTCGCGGTTTACAGCATTGGTTTTCAAATGGGAATATGCGGTTGGCGCATTCAATGGCGCATTCAATTGTCGCATCTCATGGCGGAACTCGCAGCCCTCTGTGACACATGCCACATATAGCAGTGAGAGAAACGAGAAGTGAGGGAACGCTCTCTGGAATGTAAAAAATAGAGTTAAGGAAGCGGAAAGCGAGGAAATGCTGCGCTGGAATCTAATAATAGAGTCAAGGAAGCGGGAAGCGAGGAAATGCTGCGCTGGACTCTAGAAATAGAGTCAAGGAAGCGGGAAGCGAGGAAATGATGTGCTGGAATAGGAGAATAGAGCCGTAACCTGCTATAATTACAAGAGCATTATCTCAATCACCTGTGTTCCCCTTGTAGCGCTGAGGGCCTCGCTGTGGGGCTGCTGGGGGCACTCGCAGAGCGCTTAAAGACGGAGGTGGGGTGTACAGCAACATGGACTGCGACCTCGAGCTGGAGGATGCGCTCGTGGCGGCAAACGTGGCAGATGTGAGCGGCGCAGGGGTCTTCGGCAGCGCGAGCGTGCTCACGCTGTCAGGATGCACGGTGGAGCGCAACGTGGCGGCCACAGGGAGCGGCGGGGGCCTGGCGGTGGAGCATAGCCTCGGCGCATCCCTGGTGCGCTCCTCCACCATCCGCAACAACAGCGCCGAATCGGACGGTGGTGGTGTGGACGTGGCGAATGCCACGGTTGTGCTGGAAGGCTGCACGGTGGAGGAGAACACGGCGGAGCAGTCCGGAGGGGGCCTACACCTTGGGGCGGCCGCCAACGTGACCTTCGCCAGCGGCTCTCTGCGGTCCAACCGCGCGGAGCGCGACGGCGGCGGCGCGGTGGTCGGTGCTGGAGGCGAGCTGGCGATGGAAGCCACCGAGGTAGCCAGCAACACAGCGGCGAGTGGCGGCGGCGGCGGCATCCAGGTGCGGCCCTGCGCGGCTCCTGCGTGCGCACCGAAGCGCTGGAATGCAACGGTGCTGCCACGTGGCAACAACTTGGTTTCCGCTGGAAGCATGCGAGCGAGCACTCTCGGGGGGAGCATGCAACAGGAATATGCAACAGGAGGCAATTGTGTGGAGGAGGGAGTAGCCGAAGAGTAGCACGGGCGGTGGCGAAGCAGGGAGAGGGCGAGTGCTGGCGCGAGTTTTGCCGCAAGCTGAGGCGGTAGGTAGGCGTCGCCACGGGGAGGCGGGCGTATTGCCAGCTCTCGCCCGGAGGAGAACAGCGGAGCCTTGGAAATGGTTGACGCCCAGTAGGTGATAGCACTTCATTTTAGGTTGGAGCTCCTCCACATCGCTGGCCGTACCTTGGCGGACTTTGCTCAGAGTTCCCCGGGCAGAGGCTGTGGCTGCAGTGCTCGAAGGCTCCGTGGTCGCAGCCGGTGGCTCAGAAGTGTTTCAGTCAACGTCCTGTGGCGGGTGCGCTGCACGGCGGCGCTCGTGCCGATGACAATCATGCGGCACAGGAAGTGATTCTGTCACCCGCACTGCGCCGATCTGTGCCCGCTTGTGCGCGCACTCCGTGGGGCAAATGTGAATTGGTCCATTGATCCATGCTTCCGACCATGCTCTCAGTCGCCGGAGGGATCCCTCGTCTGTGCACGGGCAGGTAGCGCTGGCGAGCTCCCAAACGGGCAACACGGCGCTGCGGCTATCCGCCAATGTGACGCTGACAGGCAACCGCGCCCCCCTGGGTTACGGTGGCGCCGTGGCGACGGACGCCCCTTACACTGCGTGGTCACACAGCTTCCGGTGGACCAACCTGACCATGCGCGACAACGTGGCCCTGCACGGGAGTTGCCTTCTCTGGGAGCACCCGCCCGACGCTGCCCCCGAGGTGCGTGAGCGATGCCGACCAATCACGAGCCAAGTGTGCGTGCTACTGCTGTCGTGGAGGCGCCTCGCTCACATGATTGCCTGTTGATTGCTTCGTGCATCCGCCGCCCTTTCCGAGCCGTTGGATTTCCTTGGAGTCGCTAATGGTGTTGGCCTTGGAGGGGGGCTGGGCGTGAACCCCGTGCGCCACTCCATATGAAGTGACGCCGATGACTCCGCGATTTCCGCCGCGCAAGGGGCGCTGGAAACCGACCAAAGAGACCCCCGTCGCAACTGTCTGATGGCGTCCATTTGACGGCCGGAGTCTTGGGAACAGTCTGAGCTTGCGTTGGGCGCGGTGGAACACGCGGCTCCAAGATGCACGGTGCTTTGTAGGGAGCACTCAGGTTTGGGGGAGGGGAGGGTGTGGGAGCGGAGGTCAGGAGCTCACGGTTCCCGAGTGTGTGGAGTGCTTGTGTGAGGTAGCGGGGAGCGTCATGCCGGTGATGGGAACCACGGCGAGCGCATTCCACATGCATCAGCCGGAAGGCTCGGTGGTGTCGTCCACCACCACCGCCTCCGGTGAGGCGGCTTCCCCGAGCCTGACCTATATCGCCACCGACTACTACGGAGAGGTGGTGCCCTCGAGCGCCGCGGCGCCGCACGTCTTCGTGGCGGGTGAGATCACCAGCGGGTCAGGGCGCATCAGCGGCGGCACCGCGCAGTATGCCGCGCAGGGGGCCGTGATGTCCGACCTCGTCGTGCACGCGCCGCCAGGTGTCACCGTGTGGGCGGAGTTCTGGCCGACCGACGCCAGCTGGCAGCCAGTGAGTCTCAGCATCGAGGTACGAAGTCCTGCCATGGTGCGGTGCGGGACTCCCCCTGTGGTTATCGGAGGCAGTGGACGCCGGTGTTGAAAAGATCCCCCTGCGTTCGTCCGATCCTGCCACATTGAAGTCGGGCAGCCGCAGCTGCACCGTGGATCCTCTGACGCGCTCCTCTGGGGGATATTGCGGACAGGTGAAAGCGTGCGAGGCGGGGGACGTGTACCGCGAGGACCACCAGCTCTGCGTGCCCTGCCTGCCCGGGTCCATCAAGTTTGACAACTCCTCCGAGCTTTGCGCGGACTGCTTGGATGTGGAGGGCATCATCTGCCACGGCCGCAGTAGCTACACGCTGGAGGACGGGTACTGGATGTCCCCGGCTGCTGAGCTTTGCGATTCAACGACCTGCGTCCTGGATCTGGTGCGCCCGCGCCCCTCTTTCTGGCACACCCTTTGAATCTACGGTGTGCCCGCGCCCCTCTTTCTGGCACACCCTTTAAATCTACGGTGCGCCCGCGCCCCTCTTTCTGGCACACCCTTTGAATCTACGGTGTGCCCGCGCCCCTCTTGCTGGCACACCCTCGAAGATCACGGTGCGCCCGCGCCCCTCTTTCTGGCACACCCTTTAAATCTACGGTGCGCCCGCGCCCTCTTTCTGGCACACCCTTTAAATCTCACGGTGTGCCGCGCCCTCTTGCTGGCACACCCTTTGAATCTACGGTGTGCCCGCGCCCCTCTTTCTGGCACACCCTTTAAATCTACGGTGTGCCCGCGCCCCTCTTTCTGGCACACCCTTTAAATCTACGGTGTGCCCGCGCCCCTCTTGCTGCCACACCCTTTAAATCTGTTTAGACTGTTAAAACTCCAGGCCCGCCTCCGAAAGAGCTCTCAAGCGCTCGTGAAACTAGGCCTTGGGGCAGGCAGGGGGCGGAGTGGTGGTTCTGAGCGCAGGCTTGGTGTTGGGGAGAGGCTCAGGCAGCTCAGGGAGGTGAGATGGACCGGCTAGAGTGGCGCGGCTTCAGTGCGCAGGCAGTGAAGTTGCAGAGGCGTTCAGATGGCTCAGTGAGGCTTAGGGGGTCCCATACTTCAGCAGTGAGCTCTGGGGAATCCGGATAAGTGTCCCGAAGTGTTTGCTGAATTCCTTGATCCCGGTGTGGGTACATAGCGCTTTCTGTTGTGTTTTTTGCGGTTTCCTGGTGCCGAAGGAATCGGTCCAAGGATAAGCCACATACAGCCAGTGGTGACATCTGCAATCTGTGTGTTCTCTCGTGCGTGGTGCCCACAGGGCTCCCGGAGTTCGCAGGTACTCCGTGGAATCACTCCCCCGTTCAACTCAAACTGGGCCTGAGCACCCACGTTGGTTTTTTCAAAGGGGGACCTGCAGAGCCGCATTGGATGGATTCCTTACAGCCGTGCATTTCGTGGTATCTACCTGGGAAGTTTGAAATGATAGCAGATTTTTCCTGTTAGCCCTACTTGCACCATCCCTGGGGCTCGAGGGTGCATGCCAAAACACGTGAAAGGGCTTGAGTCTCCGTGACCATCCAGCCGTTGATTAGGTTGCCTCTTTTGCTTGCGCCCCTGTTCAAGCTGGCATGAGCCTCCAACCGTTGATTGCATCTCTGGTTTGAAGCGCCAAGTTCTGTGCAAAAAAAGGCGATTCTTCTGATATTAAGTAAAAAATATGTAACTGCCCAAGCACGGTCTGGAACTCTAACTAACGTGTCTTGCCAAAAAAATGGCTTCTATATTCGCGATGATCTTGTCTCGTACACTTTTTCTCCATACTATTTTCGTCTAAAATGTATTTGTGCAACCAGGTGCAAGCCCCCGTGACAATCCGGTCGTTGATGGCATCTATTATGCCTACAGGGACCGAGTGTTACACGATGATATTGGGGGTGGGAAGGGGATGGCTTGGCTCGGAATTCGTCAGGTGCGCCAGTGTGAGGTCGGGGAAGCTTGCGCGTCGACGGCGGGGAGCCGTGCCAACACGGATGGGCGGAAGACGGTGGCGATGGGGGAACTCTGCGCTGATGGGTATGACCCGTCCGTGGTGCTGTGCGGTGGCTGCTCCGAACGCTACAACTCCGGGATCCTGGGCAAGTGCCAGGCGTGCGCCACGTCACCGGCGCTGCTCTGGCTGCATCCAATTCTCGTCTCCCTGGCGATGATCGGCCTCATGCTGCTGCTGCTACGCGTGCTGTGGAGAACCATCCTCGCGCGCGTACCAGGCGCCAGAGCGAGCGCCCTCCTGGCCGGCGAGACTGCCACGCTGCAGCAAGACTTTGGCGACTTCATGCACTTCGTGGGCTACCTGCATGTCCGCCCCAGGCCCTCCCGCCTCCGCCCCCCCCTATCATGTGCAGAGCGCATGCCCTCGCCCACCTTTTCACGATTCCCCTGCCCGTGTCCGCACGTGTCCGCACCACAGCTGACAGCGATGAGTAGTTAGCCGCCAGCACTGGGAAGGCGGCCTCCTCGGCTCCTTGTAAGTCGGTCCGGGAACACTCTAGTGAAGAGGATAGTTATTCGCATCTCCAAAATCAACCGTGGGTGGGTTGCTGACCGCCTGGAGAGGAACGGTGTGAGCAGATGATCGGGCAACTGCAAGGCGTGTTCGGCGTCCGCGCCGTCCCGAGAGTGCTCGACCTGTTCCTGGCCCCCATCTCGTGGCTTGTCAATTTGGACATGTTCAGCATGCTCGGCTTCAGGTGCCTGAGCGACCACTACGGCATGGGCTCCGTGTCCTTTTATCATACATTCGGCACCTATGCGGTGTGCCCCCGCCCCGCCCGCAAAGAAAGCGCTGCTATGCAGCCCTCGTATCAGCCGGGTCTTCTACCCCCGAGAGGAGCGGGAGTGGTGGGAGCACCGGGGAAAGCGAGGATGACACTGTGGGGTTTGGAGGGGGTGGGGGGGGATGGCCTCAGCTGTATCCGGCTTGCCTCGCGGTGATCCCTCTGGTGCACAATGTGTGCAATCCCACCCACATGCTGCAGGCGAGCGTGCTAACCCCCGCACAGCTCGATCGCCGGCTCCACTCCAGGCCCCTCAAGGGGACCAAGATAGGCAACGGCCTCCGCGCCATACGCGACATGGTGTGCTGCTGCCTGATCTATCGGCCCGAAGAGAAACCTGCCCAGAGCAGCCTCGTCGAGGCGGGCCCCGAGTCGAAAAAGAGGCGCTCCACCTTCAAGCGCGACAGCTTCATTAATCCCCTCATGATGGACGACGCTCCGACGGGCCGGAAGAAGTCCGTCATCACGAACAAAGGTCACACCTCACCCAGAGGTTGGGTGAACGGTCCCTCGGCGGCCGGCCCTACTTTCTCCTGCCCACTATTCCCGTGCCTCCTTCCTCGCGCCGAGCTGGAACTGTCCCCAGCCTGACTATTACATCTGTCATAACTCTCAGGTCAGCATGCTCACAATGCTGTGCCCTAGGATCTTGTCGGGCATTCTCCTGCTCGTCAATGCACGGCTCCCTCACCCCCTCGGACCCCGTGCGTAGATCCCTAGGCTTGGTCACCGGCTCTGAGCCGACAGATGCGAGTTTCTGTGCACCCCTGCCATCGCCAGCAGCTCTGGATGCTGATAGGCAGCAGCGACTGCGATGTGGCAACGAGTAGGTATTAGAGATCTGCGCCCGTCGCCGAATCCTGTTTGGCACTCAGACGCTGTGACGCGTGAGTGTGACACAATTCGTCGTATGGAAGAATGAGTAGTGGAAGGAACTTAAACATCTGGCTTCGTGTGGTTAGGCGCTGCTCATATATTACTGCGTGAAACTCAAGCGGCTGCGTGTGGTTAGCGGCGCTGCTCATATATAACTGCGTGAAACTCAAGCGGCTGCGTGTGGTTAGCTGCTCATAATCGATTGGCACATCGCCTCAATGTCACCGAAGAAGCGTACACTTGCCACTCTTTACATTTCACGTTTGGAGCGGAGATGCGTTTTGCTCACCTGGCGCTCCGTGATAGGCACACGTGGTCAGCTATTGACCCCCGCCCACCCCTGCCCTGCTGCAACAGTGGAGGAGGTGAGTAACCCGGCGTACGAGGAGTACTCCAATCCAATATACAATTCGCGGCTGAATCAGAAGGAGATCAAAGGCGGGCGCTGGTCCATGATGGAGCGCGACATTATCTTCGGCAAGAAGCGCGGCTTCGAGGCCGCGGAGAAGAAGAAAGGCGGCTTGCAGAATTCAGCGCTTGGCAAGGAGATGGCCTCCATGTTTATGCCCGAGATCGGAGAAAATGACCCTGGGGAAGAGGAGACAGGGGAGGAGGAAGCTGGAGAGGATGAAAGCGGGACTGATGGGAGCAACACTGACGAGTCTGAGGAATTTGAGGAGTCGGGCGCCGCTTTTTTTTGATGGGGGCAGAGGGCGATACAGGCTCCTTGATGATGGAGGGGGCAGAGGGCGGGACGGGGTCCTTAATGATGGGGGGCAGAGGAGACAGGGTCCTTAATGATGGGGAGCAGAGGAGACAGGGTCCTTAATGATGGGGGAGCAGAGGAGACAGGGTCCTCGATGATGGGGGAAGCGCAAGACGGGATCCTCGAGGACGGAAGGGGATGCGCAAGACGGGATCCTCGAAGCTGGGGCGGGGATGGCAAGACAGGGATCCTCGAAGATGGGGGATGCGCAAGACAGGCTCCTCGAGGCGTGGGACGGGTTCCTTGATGATGGGGACAAGGGAGGACCCGCCACCTGAGGAGGGACATGTAAACGGGACCGGGGACCCGGTTAGTACTAAGGGCTCTCAGTACGATACAGCTCCGATCCGGAACTCGTTGACGATGGCGGCATTTTTCACGCTATACCTGCACCCGGTCATCAGCACGTGCATGTTCAAACTGTTCCAATGCGATGCGATCCGCAACCAGGTTCACCCCTCCTGCCCCCAATACCCCCACGCTGGGTGCTGAATGAAGGCCTCGGCCACAGCCTCATGACGCTTGCCATTTGAGAATTGCGAAGTTGGCTCACTCAGCAAGTCTTCGTGGCACGTATGCTGCTGCCCCTTTGCGGTGAGGCGCGGTGAGGGCGGTGTGGGGACTGCGTGTCACTGGGGACCGCATCGTGAATAGAGGAGGCTCGAGGTTTGCGCGCCGCACTGCTCCAGTCGGGCTTCCGGATCAAACGAGGGAGTCGTTATGGACGCTCACTATGTGCGGCCCGCGATGTCGGGGGTGGGGAAATGCAGTCTATGGACGCTCACTGTGTGCCCGCGATGTCGGGGGGTGGGGAAATGCAGTCTGTGGACGCTCACTGTGTGCGGCCCGCGATGTCGGGGGTGGGGGTAAAATGCAGTCTGTGGACGCTCACTGTGTGCGGCCCGATGTCTTGGGGAAATGCAGTCTTTGGACACGCAGTACTGGCTTCGGGCGGACCCTGCGCTGGAGTGCTTCACCGGTGAGAGAGCGTCCCGTGTCTTTGGCCTGCGCCTTGCGAAACTATGGATTCACGTTGTTGAAATGATGCTAAGGTCATGAAGGAGACTACGCTAGGGTTGCAAAATACATGATCCGGAGGTGGCGGATCAGATGATCCGGAGGTTTCTATTGCTCTTCACATCTCATTGCCAACAGGCACATTGCATAGCATTTCATTAAAAAATAGTTCTCTTCATACATGCTTTTAAGTGTGTGAGAGAAAATCTCTTTTTGGAATGGCTTTTCTAGGCTGATACACAGCTTCACATGCTTGTGAGGCTGATGCACAGCTTCCAAGGCAAAATGTTTAGAGTCTTCTGGGTTGGGTGGGTAGGGAAGGCAAAAGAACAGAGCTGCGGATTCCCGCGGGCGGAACTCCTAAATACCGTCAAGTGTAAAGCCTTCAGATCTAATCATGGGTGTTTTTTATCTGACGGCTCAGGAAACCTTGATCGATCTACCGGCACACTCTAAAATTCCGCAGGCTCCAATTTAACCATTTCTTTTGCTCTTCACATCTCATTGCCATTTAACAGAGATCATTAGGCACACTGCCCTGTGCCAGGCTGCTGCTGCCGGGGTGGTCCACCCGAAGTACTTCTCCATGTGCTCGTCGGGAACAGCTGCCGGGTCAATGTAGGAGTGGATGGTGGAAGACAGCTGAGACCAGCCGCCCAGGAAGCAGCACTTCTCAAGCGCCGCGCCCAATGCCCTGGCACAAGTACAAGCCCCCTTGCGGGTGCTGTGGCCAGAGAAGTGTCCCCCTTCCGTAGGGACACACGCCAGCTTCCCCAATGCCAACTGCACCCAGCCATTAGCTTGCGCCGACTGGAGCTTTCCTCGCTCCCACGGCGGCCTCCAGTAGCTGCCCTGCACCTCCGAGCCCGTCACCAGGCGCTGCCACAGCTGGCATCCCGCATCTGCTGCCAGTGCTGCAGGAGCCGCACAAGCCCCGCCACCCCTGCTGCGGGGATGGTGAGCCTCCTCCTGAGACGCACGTGCCCCCTGCCCTTCTCCTTGTGGAGAACCACGGAGACGTCATCACCTGTGATGCTGATGTGCTCCCTGCGCATGGAGACGCCCGTCTCTGGCCGGCCGAAGGTGACAAAGGCAAACACCACGTAGGTGCACGCCCTGAGCAGCTCCGTAGCTGCCCGGCCCACCGGCTCAAGCCCCAGCCCATGCGCATGCACCGCCGAGACATGCCTGGCCGGCAGCCAGGTCCGCACCGTCTGCTCCTCACCTGCGGCCTCAGCCGCCTGCACCTGGAGGCGGGACATGCCCTTCACCGCCCTGGAGACTGCCCGGTCCTTTGCAGGCCCGGGGAATCCCATGTCCTCGTGGTAGTTGTTGATGGCAGACAGGTAAGGCTGCATGTTGGACGCCTGCACCGTGCCCTTGTCCAGCATGTGGGCAATGTACAGCCTCACCGTGGCCCCCGTTACCGGAACCCACTCCCTGCTCTCCGCCTCACAGAACGCCATGAAGGCCCGAGCCATCGGCCGGTAGTTGCCCACCGTTTTGTCGCCCAATGCTGCCCCCTGCATCTGCACCGCCAGCTCAGTGAGGGAGTTGTGCCCCAGCTCCCCTCTCCAGCGCTCCTGAAGCACCGCATCTCAGCCAGCCACCTCCTGCACAGCTGCCGGGAGCACCTCATACTTCTCCTTGCTCATGTCCAGGTCCTCCTTGTCACCGTCCTCGCAGGCAATGTGGCTCCGGCCGTCAGGCCCCGTGACACCCACGGTGCCGGTGTACCAGGCATCATCCTGGGGCAAGTGCACCTTCACCTTGCAGCTAGCAGCCAGCTCCGTCTGCGGAGCATGCTTGGCCGCCCTCCTCCCATCTCGCAGGTAGTGGCTCACCGGGAGGCGGAGATGCGGAATATGATGCCGTCCCAGCTTGAGGCCCCGAGCAGCTCGGATCCTCCCAACCGGCTGGAAGTAAAGAGGTCTCTGCTCCTGGGCTGGGTCACCACCTCGTCGACCATGGCCTCCAGGTGCTGGAACCACATCTGCCCCGGCCAGTAGGGCGCCACTACCATAGCGGCGCACCCTTCCTCACGCAGCTTGTGCGCCACCTCGTCGAGGAGGGACCACGGGGGGTTGACCCAATTGATCTCTCCTAGCCAGGAAAAGGCCAAAGAGTCCACGCCCTCGCACCCCGGGTCGTGCCACTGTGCGTAGTAGCGCGGCAGCTGGGCGGAGAGCTCCGAGGCCAAGCAGTCCACTGTGTTCCGGTGCCACTCCCGCTCTGCCCACTGAAACCACCTGCGGTTCAGCCGCCAGTCGTTCAAGTCCCGATCCCGAGACAAGCGGTCGGCCCACTCGTTTGCCTCGCTTCTGATGTACCTCGCCTGGAGCTCGATGTCGTTTAAGTCCAACAGGATCCACAAGCGCCGCATCTGCCACATCAGCTCCGGGTTGCGCGACGTGAAGTGAGAGAGCATGGCCACCACCGCCTGGTTGTCGCAGTAGAGGCGCACCACCTTGCCGGTGAGCTCTCTCAGGAGGGATTGTACCGTCTTGTACACGGCTTCCAACTCCAGGTGCGTGATGTGGAGGTGCCTTAGCTTGTCGGACCAGCATCCTCTCGCCGCGGGCTTCAGGTTCAACACTCCGCCCCATGTGAACAGAGACGCGTCGGTGTGCATCTTCGCTCTCGTGGGGCTGCGCCAGATCTTGCGACCGTTCCTCCGGCTCTGAGCCGGCAGCCTGAGCCACCACTCGATGTTGCTCCACGCCTGCCATGTGAGCTTCACCTTCGCGCCCCATCCCCGCGTCGTGGAGATCACGAAGTGCAGCTCCCTGAGATACAATCTCGCCGGAGGACCAGGTACACCGACTGGCAGAGCCCCGTGAATACTGCGAGCTTCTGGGATGGGAGCCACCGCCGTTGCCGTGACACCTCGCTGAGAAGCGCCTTGGACTGCAGGTGGATCTTCTGCAGTCTCGCCGGTGTCACGCGGAACTGTCCCGCCTTGAGGTCCACCTCCATCCCGAGGTGCTCCACGAGCTGCGTCGGCTCCGCTTGCCCCTTCTTCTCGTTGCGCCCCGCCCCGAGTCTCACCAAGACCCGAGATGTCAGCTCGCGCGCCCTGAGCGCCTCGATCCTGCTGCTTAGCAGCAGCAGGAAGTCGTCCATGTAATGGAGCACCCGTGCCCCCTGCTGATGCTGCTCGCGGCCGCATCCTCCAGCTCGCCTGCGAACTGCCCATCGCCGTCGCAGCTTGCTTCCACTTTGCAGCTTCCGCACTTCTCGCCGATCCTCTGCGGAGAACGCAGGCACTCCACGAGCACCTTCATGACCTTGACGAAGATGCGAGGCGAATCGTTCCAGCCGAATGGAAGAGCGCCGCACTGGAATAACTCCCCCCGCACATCGAACTGCATGTACTCCTGGTAGGCGGGGTCGATCCCCACGACGTGGTAGCCGTCCTGGAGGTCAAAGCGGATGCACCAGTCGTTCGGCTTGGCGAGCCGTCGCAGCTTCTTCAGCGTCTCCATCTTGCAGCGGAATTTGACGCAGTGCGAGTTCAACCAGCGGAAGTCCATCACTAGACGCCACTTGTTCGTCCCCGGCTTCGGCACCAGGATCACTCAGGATACGTGCCGTCGCCTCCTCGCTCGTATCCATGCGTCCGTTTTGAGACACCACTCGGTCTCTGCGGCCATCCACTCCAGTTGCCGAGGGGTGGCGTCGCCCAACGACACTCCGTGATCGAAAGGCAGAGGCGCCTTGTCGACCCAGCGCATCGTTGCCCCTTTGCTGATCCACCGCATCACCTCTGAGTTCGCGCCAGCTGCGCGCCATGCCCCCCTTCTGCTCCGCACCCTTTCCTGCAGGGTGGGCTCTTTCCGTTGGACGCCCCGAGGGGCGGAAGGCGTCCAACACTTTCCAAATCGGAAAGTTAGGTCTGGGCTTGGGCGCCTCGCCCAAGCCCTGAACCTTTTCCGCCCTTGCCACTGCCGCGGCCACCTTCACCTTTTCCAGCTCCAACGCCCGCTGCGCCTTTACCTTTGCCTCCTTGACGGTCACGAAAAGTCGAAACTTTGGCGCTGGCCTTGGCGTGGGTCTGCATCGCAGCCTTCGCCTTCGTGGTGTCAAATTCCTTCAACCACTTCGTGAGCACTGAGTCGCTCACCAGCCCGTCGCTGCCTGCGTACACCTTCTCCTCGATGAAGGCCAACTTCGCCCGCAGCGTCTCAGCTCCGCCGTGAGAAGTTGCGTTAGCTTCCATGCTCGCTCTGAGCTTCAACATGGTGTAACGGTTGCTGAGAAGGGCAAAAACGCCCTTGAACGTGTTGTGGGCGGTGTAAACTCGCTCGCCCAACTCCTCCACCGTTGGGGCGTCCTTCTCGTCTTGACATCAGTCCAAGGTCACCTCGGAGTACGCGATCGTGTTGTGCATGTACGAAAGCGCAGGGGCAAGCACCAACTGCTCGTAACGCATTGAGGAATTAGTGCGTTTGGAGAGGCCGTCGTAGATCTTGTCGTTGTAGAGATCGTACATTTGCGGCATGTCGGTCTCCAAAGTAGCAGGTCGCGTAGGGAACGGATTCCCTTCAACATGTGGAACGTACGGGAGTTTTTTCGATTCCTCCAACTCCGCGTCACCACCAGCCTGGGAAGCGGCTTTCGCTGCCGCCTCCTCCGCGACTTCAACTCTCGCTGCGAGAGTCTTCATCTGCTCCATCATGAGCTTCATCATGGCACCCTGTTGCTCCAACAAGGATCCCATCCCGGTCTTCGGGGCCGGTTGTTCTGTCGCGCCAGAGTTGTGCTCCGACGCGACTTGCTCACTTTCTTAATCGGACATTGTCGTAAGTCGTCAAGAGTTTTAGACTTCCACAGTAACGTTAAAATGCGGGATAAATTTTACAGTGTGCCGCACTAAGAGTTTCCCGCGAGGAAAATTTCTTGTGAAGTTCTTTTGCAAAGGCAAAAGAACAGAGCTGCGGATTCTCACGGGCGAAACTCCTAAATACCGTCAAGTGTAAAGCCTTCAGATCTAATCACGGGTGCTTTTGATCTGACGGCTCAGGAAACTCTGATTGATCATCCGGCACAGAAACCTCTAAAATTCCGCAGGGTCCAATTTAACCATTATGAATTAAACCATCCGAAGGGCACAGATGAGATGAGGACGGATCTGCGCATAGGCGTGCGCTCAGCACAGCATTCCAAACAATCAAGAGTCAGAAGTGGACCGCTGCTGCCGATACGTTCCACTTCGACAGTATCAATAGTCAAGCATCACTCCTGGGATCTGCGATGCGGACGCGCCTCCCTCGTAGTCCCACGCCCCTTCAGAATAACAGTCGAACGTACAAATGTCGTTTCAAAGACATGTTGCATCATTTCAACACTCTCTTTACTCTCATGTTCCGTCTTAGCAATGAAGCCCGAGTATGACCGGGTGTGACCACGACGTCGAGGAGTCACATCCCTCGGCCCGTACCTCTACCAACGCTCGTGGTGCAGCAGTGGCTGGAGCAAGATTGTGTCATTCCAGAGAGTGCTCCACAGATAGTCACACCCTATTCGGACCCGGTTTTGAATGGGTGATGTCACACGTAATACCCTAGTTGTCATCAGTGGCAGGAGAGTCGGTCATATGGTCTGAATGTGGGGATGGGGGCGAACACTACATCGTTTAAGGGGAAGTGCGCTCGGCATGATCAGATGAGCTCGGAAGCGGCTCTGCGTGCAGGCACCTGGTTTCTGTTCATGGCCGGGGCCCTGGCGGTGCTCCTCATGTACACTGTGGGCATCCCTGGGGCAGTGGCGTACGGCATGCGCGTGGCCCAGAGCTATGTGCGGATACGGGTGCCCGGCCTTGACGACCTGGTTTACGTCCACGACACTGACCTGAGGATAAAGACAGGGACTGTTTCCATGTCGAGCATTGGGAGGAATGCATACACAATGACTCTGCCTGGACCAAGTGGCAGCGAGCCCGAGGAGTTGACGGTGGAAATGGTGCTTAATCCCGATGATGGCCGCGCGTTGACACTAATGGATTGCGACGAGATCCAGTTGGTCCGCGGTCCGGACATTCACTTCCCAGCCCCCTTCCCCGCTTTCCCTTCCTTCTCTGGCACTCCTGCTCCATTCTCTCTCGCCCACCGCGCGTTGCTCTTTCCGTTTGGCGGCGCCATGATGCTTATCCAAAGGGGGAGGCGGATCGCTCTTGATTTCTTGATTTTTACCCAGAATAATCCTGGCAAAGCTCGGGGATTATTCTGGGTATTTCCTCAGCGCCTCCGCTTTCCTCTTGGACGTTACGATACTCGATGTCCCGAATTCTAATTCTCCCTCTTTTCTGCTTGGTGGCCTCGGAGCTTGCTTCCACCCCCGATACTGCCCTCTCTATCGTCTGCGATGTAATGTTCGACGTGAGATGTACCATTCTTGAATCATGCCATAGAGCCTCCTGCAGTCTCAGCTCGATCTCCCACAATGTGTGTTTGTGAGTGTATTGTTTGGGTCACCTGAGGGCTCTGTCGTTGTGTGTTTGTCGGCAATTTTGCACAGAAATGTTCACACCTCCGGTGAAACCGGAGTATGACTATTGGATTCTGGTGGAACTTCTGCGGCGCCTGTCTCAGACAAGCGTAGCGGTGTTCGTGGAGCTGCTGATCCCTAATGGCGGGCTTGTGTATGCTGGCTACCTGTCGGTTATGGCCCTGTGTTTACACACCTACGTGTGCCCATACCGCGAGACACGTGACAATTTTGTCCAGATCATCATTCTGCTGAATCACGCTCTGCTTCTTCAATCCATGATCGGCGAGGAGTTCATCTTCTCGAGCACCACCTCATATGTCATTGGCTCAATTATTTTGATTGGGCAACTGGTGCTCATTGTTTATATGCTCAAGCGGGTTATCACGAACATGGCAGTAGCATTCCAAGTCTTATTTGCACAAGGCAGTAAAGCCGCTGTCCCCTCTGAGGAAGACAAGGGCACCAACCGCTGGAATGCGGGGAGCCTGAGTTCGCCTTCACTTCGATCCGATTCGCTCAGAAATGTTGTTTCCAGAACCAACCCTTTGGCATCAGATTGAGGGAAGATGGACAACTGATAAGGTAATCTGATATCGCATTTCTACAATGCGGACATCTGACAGCAGATGCACGGTGTTCAACACCTTCGTTGTGGCAAAGGTCTTGAAAGTGGCAACTCCCGATTTCTTGTGCCCGCCACGTGCATCTGAAATGTGTTACGATTGCCATGCACGGCAGCATGCGGATGGAATCAATATTTGGATGACTGCCACTCCGGAACTGTATCCTTGCGGGCACCATTTCCTGTAGATGTTTTGAAGCAAAACGAGTATCATAGGACGAGGACATTTCAGACCGGCAATCCGCATATGGCAAAGATTGTGTGGACGGACGGCTTTGTATGAAAACACAAGTAGCACACATAATGGTGAGGACTGTGTGGAATTGGAGAGTTGGAGAGTGGTGTCGTTGGCATTTTTCCACGAAAGGGTGTTTTTGGTCAAAACATACTTATGCTAAACCAAATGTTCTATCACGGATCACAGAGTCCCTGAAATCATGACCAACAACGCATGCCCATGCCGGGAGCATATGGTCACCATCACTGCCAATGGTCGTGCGAAACTATCACTGCCGCGCACTGAATTGTGAAATTGTAGACTTGCGGACAATCGGAGCAGCACTACTCGAGGTGCACATAATACCGCATGACAGAACATCTGGTAATCGATTAAAACCATATGGCAGAAAACAGCTTGTATTGTAAAAGTCGTCGGTTGTTTTTTGCAAAAGAAAAGGCCGTTTATCATTATGAGATATTCATGGTTGCATGATATCACAAAATCACATGTGTTCGTTTTGACTGGAATATTCCGTCATCGGGGTGACTGGAGGGACCATGTTACGCGTCTTGTAATCGATCACAGGGGGATTTTTCAATGACCGCTCCGTTGATCTCCAGTTTTGTAATCGATCACAAAAAAATGATGACAACGCAATCGACATTCATAAAACTGGTCCAAGTGGCATCGCAAATAGCGATTACGAATTTCGACCATCTCCAAACGTGGTGCAGCCCAGACCTGCGTCCAATGCGGTTTCGGCATCGCGAATAGAATTTTGCAATCGTGTGGCCATCATGTGACAGCAGACACATTTGGCGTCGAGTCTTCGCGCTGACGTCGACTGAAAACCGTCATCGGTTCGACGAAGCCGTGAAAGTGGTCACAAAAACATCTGATGGAAATCACGAAACCGCGCGAACGGAGGCCCCTTTTCGGACTCGATGACGCGATATTGGATGCCGCATCGATGACACGCCTGATGGAATATTGTTTCAATGAATCACATGAATATCACAAGAAATAATCAATGATATCACAAAAAAATACATATGTAATGTTGTGATATATCACAAAACCACGAGCATATCTTCTCTGTCCAAAATGGGCTATAATCGCGGGCATAGTATTACCCCGGCCCAAAACGATCGATGTTAACCAGCCAACCCATGCATCATAAATGTATATCGCAATTGTTCCCAGATCGATGGTCAGAATACAAAGGTAAGATCGAGGGCAGTCCGCTCATCTTTCAAGCATCCGTCTAGGAGGCAGCAAGGCTCTTTAAAACGAGAGGCTTGAGTGTAGGAATGCATGGGTCGTAGCACATATACCAGCATATGCAACTGAAACCGCACGCGCTTGAAATGATCCGCCACCACCTCGTGCGGTAGGCGGCCATCGAACTTCACCACCTGAAATATGGATCAAAGTCTAGATGCTCCTCGCGACGCGTCGTTGAGGTGGCATCGTAGACTAGCCCCTTCATAACTTATTAATGTGAGAGTGTACTCGTGTGTAGCGTCGTTGGGATCCGCGTGAACCTCGACGAGTTTTCCCTTACACCTTGCTATCGTGCCTAGCAAATACCTGCACAACGCACCATTCATTTTCCGCAAAAGGCGGGATCGAAAGTAATTTTTCTTGGCAAGCGCCCAGAAAACCTTTTTGTACACAGGGATATAATCGCGTGCCATCGCGCTACCCATGCACACGCACGCGTGTGCCTAGCCTATAGTTGTGCGGCGGGTCGAACGCCCCTTGCGCTGCGCCTACCGCCTAGTGCGTTACACACGGCTCCAAAGTAACAAAGTACGGTGCCGAGCGATAGGGTACGGTGTATTTTCAAAGATGGACTTATTTCAGCATGAGCGTAGGCAAATGCCGAATATCGCAGTATGTGCGTAGGCAAATTATTTAATAGCAGTTTGAGCGTGGGCAAATTACTTTAATGCTAGTCTGCGCGTAGGCAAATGATTTTAATGCTAGTCTGCGAGTAGGTTAATTATTTGAATGGCAGTATGCGCGTAGGCAAATGATTTTACTGCCCACGCGCATACTGCCATTGAAATCATTTGCCTAGGCTCATACTTGCCATTAAAATCATTTGATCATTTGCCTACGCGCATGCGCCATCAAAATCATTTGCCTACGCGCATACTGCCATCAAAATCATTTGCCTACGCGCAGACGAGCGTTAAAATCATTTGCCTACGCTCAAACCGCCATTAAATAAGGTGCCTACGCTCATACTGCGATATTCGGCATCTGCCTACGCTCATACTGAAATAAATCCTTCAAAGATTATCTTAAGAGGTATGCTATCACACTAAAAACACTCAAGTGGATATAGTTATCCACTTCCTAATGGGTTAAATGTGCAGTGCGCGTCGGCAAATGCCATATGTGGTAGAGTGCGCGTAGGCAAATGATTTTAATGTGGAATGCGCGTAAGCAAATGATTGTAATGTAGTATCCGCCTAGGCAACTGATCTTAATGGTGGTCTGCGCGTAGGCAAATGAATTTAATGGTCATCTGCCCGTAGGCAAATAAAATCAATACGCGATAAACCGTAGACATGCCGTGGACAAGCTTTAACTCCACTATCGACTCCGCCTTCTACATTCACGTTCACCGGTCGCATGAATTAACCAGTCGGCATGGCTCGCAAGAAAAGACCTTTAGCAGGAGCGACAGGAGCTGAACCAGAAGACTTCACGCTGTATTAATCGGAGGACAGGGTGACACGTCCTACACGAACAGGGACAACAAACCATTTGTAGGGACGGCCACATGGCCCAAAGAACTTACATTAATGGGTTATCTTCCGAAGCATTTTGGACAGGTTTTTAGCACCATAGGGGTCCACCAGAGAAGACTGAAGCCTCTCCTCAAGAAGCTTTACAGGCTGTGCAGATACCACACTCGCATTAGACGTGAAGCCTTCCTTAATGGCCATGCTAGAGTCGAGAACCATGACCCTCTCAGAACCACACTTAGCCGAATGACTGGTATCACAGAGGAAGAAGCTGATGAAAGAGCAAACATGTTTTCCTTTAACCTCCCCTGAATGATTTTCATCTCCACCCCTTCTCCTCACTCAGATGAATACTAGATAAATTCCTCCTCCCATGTCCCCACCTCCCCCCCTCCCCCTCCCTTTTGGTGGACTCCCCCACTCCTACCTTGCTCGCCCCCTCCAACCCCACCTCCTCCCTCCACCCCGCCTTCCGACCACCCTCCACCACCATCCCTCCTCCGCCTCGCTTCCGCCCCTTTTTCCATCACAGATGCAGCCTCGCTCCACCTCCAACTCCTCTGCTGCTTCTCCGCCGGCACGACCTTTTTAGCGCTTTGCGTAGTTTTGCCTTGCCGCGGTTTCCTAGGTTGATATGACCTAGATGAGCCCTTCGGGGCGCGCTATGAGGATGATTCCAGCTCCCTCTGTTCTTCAGTTGCTTGCTTGCAGGATTACAGCTGACTCATGACTTTGTCATTATTCTCAGCGTAAATGTTAAATTATTAATTATGGGACAAACCCTAAACGTAAGTTGTTTGTGTGAAGACATATGTATAATGTGTATCTGCATTCATTCTTGCATTAATTTCTGCATACGGTGTAGATGCATTTATTATTGCATGCATTCTGCATTCATTTTTGCATATATTAAGCCAGCTATGCATTCGGCAAGAGCTAGAATGATATCTGCATCCATATACACCTTTATGAATGTGTCTACGGATATCTCACTATTAATTTCATTTGCCTACGGGCCGATGGCCATTAAATTCATTTGCCTACGCGCAAACCACCATAAAAATCATTTGCCTACGCGCAAACCACCATAAAAATCATTTGCCTACGCGCATTCCACATTAAAATCCGTTGCCTACGCGCATTCCACATTAAAACCCTTTGCCTAAACGCATTCCACATTAAAATCATTTCCCTACGCGCATTCTACCATATATGGCATTTGCCTACGCGCCCTGCTCATTTAACCCCTTCTTAATATACTTGCTGGTATAATCTCCTTATCCCCCCCTTCGCTCGGGTTGGTATCCCCCTAATTCCCCCTTCCCCTTGTAGGTTCCCCTCCGGTTGTTAAAGCTACCCCCTCCCCGCGCGCCTCCTTGGGTGCGTGGGGGTAAGCGGGTGGGGGTATGTGATTCTGGTCAATCACTCACTCGTCGGAATTTACCTCTATTCATAGCTTTTCATACATATTCATACCATAGCCTCTATCTCGAGGTAATATCTAGCCTCTTTACATAGCTTGGAAGTGCACTTCAAGTTATGTTGTCTAATAAGCTCCGTTAGCTAGCTTTTGTGAGGGGAGCACATAGTCCTCGAACAGGGACTGCTTATTCACGTTGTTGTAAAACGCGCGATCGTGGATTGCCATCTTCTTTTGCTGAGCTGCTTTCAGTGCTTCCTTTGACCTCATAAGTTCTGCGTTGTACGGAGTGTGCAGGTTGTGTGAGAAGTGTCTATAGTTCAAAGAAGTACCCTTAGTTGTGGTGAGGAAGGGCCGCTCGTGAAAGGTCGCCAGCTTATGCACAAGCGCATCGTTCTTGCGTGCTAACTCTGGCAACTCATACTGACTTGAGGCTTGTAAAGCCCGGGGGTCAGTCGCGTATTGCGCGCGCTCGTTGGAGGAAGTGACGTCGAGAGTCCCTGCATGGTGCCACGCGCCCAGTTTGTTCACAAGCTGCATCGTCGCCTGCGCCCTACTATCCAAGAGGAAATGCTGCCGCGCTGTCACTCACGCCTGGCTGTTCGAGACTACGGAAATGCTGCCGCGCTGTCACTCACGCCTGGCTGTTCGAGACTGCGGAAATGCTGCCGCGCTGTCACTCACGCCTTGCTGTTCGAGACTGCGGAAATGCTGCCGCGCTGTCACTCACGCCTGGCTGTTCGAGACTGCGGAAATACTGCCGCGATGTCACTCACGCCTGGCTGTTCGAGACTGCGGAAGTGAGTCCCGTTCAATTTGTACAGAACGCTTGGGAAAACTTCCAGCACTGCGGATAGTACAGAAGCATGCAGGGACTTGCTTTGGAATGCAACATCGTGGGAAATAAACGCTTGTTAAAAGCAAGGTGAGCGGTACACCATTTTCAGACACTGTTAACGGAATTATTGAAATTAGTTTTGGGACGCAAAAGAGTCTGTTTGAGGAACGGCCAAGACCTCCATGAAAGACCTGGTGAAGGTGTGTTGCTCTCACCTAGAGTCTTGAATGAATTTTTTAGGTGTTCGTCTACAGGGACGGCATTCATTGCAGGCGTTCCTCCACATACTTTGGCAAAAGGAGAATTGTACACCCCAGGGCGAACTTCGGTGCTAGCGAGATGATGCTTGCCCTGTACATAATCGCATTCCAAAATCGAGTGGCTCTTAAACACAGCCCGAGATAAATATGAGATGTTTGGAAGTACAGCAAGGGCTGCAGATAAGATAGTTGGCGAAACAAATTATGAAAATGGGCTCAACAACCTGGTTTGCGACTCCCAAACGCTTGAGGACGAACACAAAGTCATAGTCAAAGTGTGTTGGCGCACCGCGATTGTTTTCTCGAACAAAACATCTCGGTCTTCTCTCTCTTTTTGCTCCAACTGGATTGTCTGGTATTCCACATTGAATGTAGCATCCTCCGCGAACCGCTCGCTCGCTATCACGCTCGCTCGGATGAATCGACGTCGTGCCGTTATGGAGTGCTTATATTTACGAGACATATAACCGCGCCAGTAGCGCTGGATGACGATGGCTGCGGCGTCGAAAAATTGCTTCCGTAATTTCTTAGTTACATCGCGCTGATAATTTCCGAAGCGCACTCGGCCCAGGTGCCCGCGGTACCAGCGCTGAGCGGTCCAAGCGCCGATAATCATGTCAATGACGCTGCTGCGAACTGCGTGCCCGCGCCAGAACCTTTGAATTTTGAGGGCAGCGTCCCATTCCATCTGCTGCCTATCCGTGGCATCGATGTACATATCGAAAAATTCCTTCTCCATTTCGTCCTGAAAACCTTTTAGTATGTGCGCGGCCATGTTGTGTCGTCCCAAGGGTTGCAGCTGCTACACTCAAATATGGAACAGCTTCTTGAAGGAATGTTTTGTTTTTACGTACAGAATTTGACCGAAAAAACAATTCAGAAAGAAAGCAAGTTCTGTTATGCAGCAACACCTCCAGACCAAAGTAGCAGAGAATGCCGCGTCCGCCTTGGTTGTGTGATGTTCAGTACTAAGCGGCTTGCAGCGGCTTTCAACACGATATTCGTATCCACAAGAAGAAAATATTCAAGATTTTATTGAATTTTAACACAGTTTAGCACAGATAATATTTCCTCAAGTGCTACTCTATTGACAGTATATATAGCGTGTGGATTCGCAGGTCGAAGCGGTGAGCAACTAACAGCTGCTTTCGCCCATTACAAGTTGATGAAGTTGAAGTTGAAGTTCTACTTTTTCTCGATGAGTCCGATCCTATGATCGAACGGCAGAGAGGTCACGCAGACCGCAGAGGCCGCGGTTTTCAATTATACCTAGTACCTACTATACCTAGTCCCCCTCCCCAAGCAAGCACTTCGAAAGTGTAATAGTGTTCACGTTTTCCTGCGGCAAAGAACACCGTCAACATTTCAGTGAACAATCATAGCTATAGACAGTGCACCCAGTGATACTCAACCAGCCTTTGATTGGAGACCTACACAGAAAAAGATTGCCAGATGGTTCCTCAATGTCCTTCCAAAGTCCAGAGTCACGGAGAAGAGGCTAGAATACACAGGAGTCAGCCCTGATATTTGGAATGAAGTTATGAACGAAGGCGACAAAGTACTTCCTTCCTCGCTTTGCCCATGGCCCACTCAAGACCCTCCCTATCATCAGAGTGATGCTGAGCATTATTATGGTGGTCACCATGACACGACAATCACCAACGCAAACTCAAAGCCCTTTATTAGCACCGTGAAATGGCCCAAAGTACTTACACTCATGGGATACCTCCCTCCTCTTTTTGGTACTGTCCTCAACACGATAGGTGTTCCCCGTGGCAAGATTAAACCTCTCCTCAAAAAACTTTCAAGAATCTGTAGGCAACACACCAAAAATAGGCGAGACGTGTTTCTGTTAAACACCACTACCACCTTAAACACTGACCCGCATACAGTTGACATCCCGAGCAGTGAGACTATGACAGAAACAGAAGCTGTGCAACAATCAAACGACTTTCTTCAAACCCTTCTGCAGTAATTTTCAAAAGCTTTGCAATACAAGATGGTTCCCCGTCCCCTAGGGGAGGGGCCCTCCCCCCCCTCCCCTCCCCCACCACCCCCCTCCCCCGCCCACCCTGACCCCTTCCTCAACGTCTCCAAATACCCCCTTAATTCTTCGACTTCCTTCCCCACCGCCCAGATTCAGCCACCCCTCCACCCACCCGGCCATGGCTGCTTCTCCATCTTCTAGAGTTTTTTGCTTAGCTTTTAGCCTTTTCTCTAGATGTCACCCTGCTGAAAAGTGGGTTGAGCCCCTCTGTGGGCGCGCTATAGTAGAGGGAGTAGCCCCTGGTGTTTTCACTAGCCTGCTTTGCAGGGATACCGCACTCTCAGGACTTTGTCCCCTTTACTAGCGTAAATGTTTTATTATTATTATTATTGATTGGGCTCCGAAACTGGAAATTCGAACTTCGAACTTTCACCGCACGATCCAGCATCGCATTCGATTGCCCCTTCCCCTTCGATTGAGCCTTGACCCCTTCGCTTGGGTTGGGCTTGCCCTGCGCAGGCCCTCCCGTCCGCCTGCGCTCGGCTGGGTTAGCAAACGTTGCGTTGCAACATTTGCGATCCGATGCCTTTCAGCATTCAGGTTCTTCTTCTTGTGTCACACGACAGTTTGAGTATTTATTTCTTCCGAGGGGAGAAAGTTCAGGTTTTCCATTTCCCCCAAAATTTTACGATCAATCTTAACATTCGTGCGGGGCATACTTGTCTTTAAGATCACTGAATTTCGATATTTCCATTTTCCCCTGACGCGTTGAGAAGTCTACTCGGGGCCTGTAGAAGTATTTGCAGCACGAAACGATATTGAAGCCTGCAGTGATGTATGGGTTTGAAGCACTGACTTTTAACGCGAAAGATGGGTACCTTGAAGCTTTAGTGCGCGGCTATCGCTCGGGCCTTCTCACCGCTGGCGACTATAACAATCTCTGTCAGTGTGATAGCCTAGATGACATCAAGCTTCACTTGGTGAGTCGACGAAATTTGGGTCCAGGTCAAAGCGGGTTGACCAGATCATGTCTTCAAGGGATCAACTGTTAGAGAGACGTCACAGCATATTTTCTTAAGTGTGAATTACATTTGCAGGGAACCACGGACTATGGTAACTTTTTGCAGAACGAGCCGTCACCTTTGCAAGTTTCCACCATCGTGGAGAAGTGCACCCAGAAACTTGTGGAGGAATTTCGACACATGCGTTGCCAGGTCGAAAGCCGTATGCTATGAATATGCAAGCCTGCCTGTATTTTCTGCGTTTGCCTTATTTCTTTGATAGGTCCAGCAGTTTGATAGTTGTCTCCCCCTGCACCTTAGTTTTTCATTAACCTCTTGCTTGGCGACACGTTTGGAATGATACCAGCGCTTCGAAAACGACTCTGTCTTTGCGAATTTTTGCAGGCCTCAGAACCATTGGCCACATTCCTAGACTATCTCACGTATGGTTATATGATCGATAACGTTGTGCTGATCGTCACGGGCACACTGCACGAACGCGACGTACAGGTGCGCAGAACATTGTAGCAGTACTTTACCTAGCCCACATTTTTCTTCGATTTTTTTCTCTGCCTTCCGTTTTTTCTGGATAACTTCGGTTACCTTGATTCCCGTTGATGTTTGATTGCTGAGCTCTTCATTCGTCAAGGAAACCTCTCAGGTTGTCTTTCTCATCTGAGACGCAGCACGATTATGCTCGTGTGTGTATGCGTTCCGCCGCTTTTGTGGTAGAGGCTTGAATGCTTGCATCGAGAGGAGCTTTGATAGGCATGCATACGCCTGCAGCCTGTTCGTTCCTGATCGCGTCACTGTCGGGTGGCTGAAGTTGAACACGTTTTGGAGAACCTTGCAATGATATCCAGTTACTCCTTCGCAGGACCTTCTGCAAAAATGTCATCCGCTGGGAATGTTCGACAGCATTGAGACCTTAGCTGTTGCACAGAACATGCGGTGCGGGTCACTTCCGATCTTCGCAGGGCTTAGACTTGCTCAAGTCCTGATTGGACAGGTCCCAGCATCCCGTTCCCGAAAAGACAAACAGTCGACATTTGGGCCATCACAGAAGTGCAAAGAAGTCATTGTCTTGCATGCCTGTGGAAGCACGCGTCAGCAAGTAGTGCGTGTTATGTGCAACGTGCGCGAAGAGCTCATGCGCACCAAACTAAGCTGGAGTCGGCCAACGAGAGCTCCTGTTGTGGCACGACATCTTCTGCCTTCCTGTATGGTTATTCCAAGTTTTCGTATCGCTTTCCAAAGGTTTGCGATCAATCCTAAGGGTAGTGTCGACCGATGGATAGCGTACGGTGATGAGCTGGAAAATATCCGTGCGTCATGTTGAAAACGCCGTTCCTCTGGTCTTTCAGGGAACTCTATCGTCTGGTGTTGGTGGATTCTCCACTGGCGCCATACTTCTCCGACTGCATAAGGTACCGCGCGGCAACCCTCACTCACTACAGCTCCCTACCTCCACACCAGTGTCGCGACTGCCCCTGCCCGTAGCCGTGTACCCTGCCGGTGCACGGTATCTTCTTTTTAACTTCGCACAAGGCGCCCTTTTTACCCTCAAGTGTTTGTCGCCACTCCCTGCACTCGCACGGTGATGTCCCCAGCGCTTTGCTTTTCTTCTCGTATCCGTGTTAAGTTGTGTCTTCTACGCTATGACGGACTTCCTCTCTCACCTCTCTACACTCCTTACTCACCTCTCCACACCCCTCCCTCACCTCTCCACCTCCTCTCCCTCACCTCTCCACACTCCTCCCTCACCTCTCTACACTCCTTACTCACCTTTCTACCTCCTCCCTCACCTCTCCACACTCCTTACTCACCTCTCCACACTCCTTACTCACCTCTCCACACTCCTCCCTCACCTCTCTACACTCCTCACTCACCTCTCCACACTCCTCACTCACCTGCCATATGCTCATTTCTCGATATCACACTTAGATTGCTCTTTCCCACCGGACTGCTCTTTTCTTCTCAGGGACTAGTTCTGCGTATTTTTTTGTGTATTTGTGAGCGGCACCTACTTATGACCTGAAGTATTAGTATCCGCCATAGCGCCTCGTTCTGAAGTGCAAACGTGACACCAGTCGTATGCACATCTTTATTTTGCTTCCTTTGTTAGGGTCCTTGGGTCCTTGTGTGGGCAGCCTGCTGTGCTGCACTGCTGTGGCTCTCTGAGACTGTTGGTTCCACGCTGCAACGCAGATCGGAAGATTTGGATGAGATGAATATCGAAATCATGCGTAACACTCTTTACAAAGCGTATTTTGAGGACTTCTGCCAGTTTTGTCAAAAGTTGGGGGGCACAACGGCTGAGTGGATGACGGTGAGTTGGGAGAACGAAAGGCCCGGCTGCACTCTGCGGCGCTCGCACTCCCACGCACGCGCACCCAATGTTTGTGGCGTGCGGCCTCGTGCCGAGTGCTTGGCCGAAGTGGGACGCTCAGTCCTTGAGGCGACTCGCGTTTACTCCGGAGCTGGGACTTTGGGCTGGTATGGTCGAACCGACAGGATATGTTGACTTTCCAAGCTGATCGCAGAACGATCAATCTTACTATCAACAGGTGAGGGAGTCCGAAAAGCTGGAAACTTATGGGATCTACCCAGCACAACTGTCTGCTATGTACCTTTCCTCTTCCCACCGGGACTTTTTCCTTTCTCGCCATGGTCATAAACTTCATGAAAGGTCCTGGAGAAAGGGATTCGCCCGCTCATGAAGGTTCTGTGCATATATCGTCGCTACCGCCTCGATCTGCATTTGCAGATTAAGTTGGACTTGGTCGTTGTCCCCGATTTCTTGAGCCTGAATTCCGGGAACGAAAGGTTGGAAACTTAAAAAACAGGTCGTAGGCTCCCTTAAACGCGAGAAGGCTCATGCTGAGGGGTTGCCTTCTGGTTGACAGTATGGGGACGGAGCTCACACGCGACGATCGGAAAAAACTGTATCCTGCAGTTGGCCTGCTCTACCCGCAGGGTCAGCAAGGTCTTGCAGCGAGCGAAGACTACGACCAAGTAAGTTTCCTCCTACCGCTCTGCTCGATCTTAGACCACTGCCGCGTCGCAAGAGTTGCGCCTCTCTGCTCTCGCTCGCGCTACAGCAGCCAGTTTGCCTCTGCGAGCAACCCAAACTCGCCCTCCGAAGTCAGGAGCAAGCACACGATAAGTGCACTCCACAGCCTGGAAGGTTTCGTCCCGCAGGATTTCGGGCCTCTAACAGGGTGCCCTTGACCTAGTCTTAACAGGAACAGGGTGCCCTTGTCCAAGTCTTAGCCTTTCGCCGGGGTATTTTCATCAGGTCCGCGCAGTGCTAGAGAACTACTCTCAATACCAAACCATATACTCTAAGATGGGATTTGGAGAGACTCCTTTATTGGATAAGGTGCGTCCTGCTCGTATCTCGAATATCACCGACCTCAACGAGTCCTTTTGACCTTATCTGGCACGACGTCCAATCCTGCTGCACTCGCCTGCCCGCCTGTCATCTGCTCAAACGTTTCACCACGGGAGGGTCACCCACTAATATGCAGGAGTTGTGCGATAAGTCCTCTGCAACCCTGTGCCAAAAGAGGAGGGCGCCGCTTGGTGCGATGACTCTGCTGCAACCCTGTAGCAAAAGAGGAGATCACCGCCCGTCGTGATTATGACTGTGACTGCTCTCCGGCCCTGAACCAAAAACGGGGGGAGCGCGGTCCGGTGTGATGCCCCCTCTGCGTTCCTGTGGCGAAAATGAGGGCACCATCCGGTGGGATGCCCCCTGTACAATCCTGTGGCGAAAAGGGAGGGCACCATCCGGTGGGATGCCCCCTCTGCAATCCTGTGGCGAAAGGGGGGCTCCGTCCTGTGATTCCCCCTCTCCGATCCTGTGGCGAAAGGGGGGCTCCGTCCTGTGTGATGTCCCCTCTGCAATCCTGTGGCGAAGGGGGGGCCTCCGTCTGGTGTGATTCCCCCTCTCCGATCCTGTGGCGATGACTCTGGAACAGTGCGGATACCTGTTTACATCTTGCGGGTAAGGTCCGGCCTGTGCGGACACATTTTTTTTCGATATGGATTGCCGAGGGTGCCATCCTCCCACCCGCAGGACTGCGGTGGTTTTGAGTGCGGTCCGTGTCTCTGGACCTTAAGTTGACAAGAGCGCTGTTGCTGGTTTGCTATTTGGAACGGATCGCTGTCCCACATATTGTAGATGCAGCTTCGACCCCCGGTTGCCTTCTGAAACCAAGTCCTAAGAGTTCAACTTTCCCTGGGCAGGCTTTCTACGAGGAGGAGGTGAGACGAAGCATCGGTAGCCTGGACTTGCAGTTCCACTACGGAGTATTTTACGCCTACCTGTGCATGCGAGAGCAGGTGCGTAGTCGCATCTGAGACCGTTACCTCACAGCTTGTGTGCACAGCTGCTTCAAATGTTGCGCTGAGGACTTTCTGCTTGCTCATCCTGAATAATCTATGCCCCTCTTGCAGGAAATCCGAAATCTCATGTGGGTCTCGGAGTGTGTGCAACAAGATCAAAAAGCTCGAATCTATGACGGCATCGTCTATATTTTTTAAGCAACTTCTGTTCTCAGAAGATACTTGATGATTGCCCCAAAAGGCTTGGTTCTGGCCAGCAATTTTCGTGAGCGCATTACGTGTGAGATTACTACAGTTCGATGGCCCCCTTAATGTTGCGATTCATTTTGAGATCCTTCGGGACACTCTTGCTTTCGATGAGAGGGTAAGGTTGAAGTGTAAGGTGCTGCTTGCAAGCAACAACAGCCTTCTGGAAAATATAAAGTAGAGAGTTTGAAAAGCTTTCCTATTGTCAGGGCTACTCAACATTCAGTGCTTGATGGCCCGTTCGTTATAAGGGAAGACACAATCCTGAATAGACCTGGAACAAAATGACATGAAAGCGGATCCGGTGCCTCATGTTTGGACCGGTTACATGTACGGTAACACACTTAACCGTGCAGGACCCTAATCTCAGGACCCTTATGTGACAATCCATAGAACTGTACCTCAATCATTAAATTACATATTGATTGTGTTGTCATTCTCTGTTTTCTACTACCTAGTATTGGAGACTACAATCCGGGAAGGTTTACAGCAGAGCCTGCTGCATAGTTTCGTGTTTTTCATGAACTAGTGCAACTTCTATTCTGTTTCATAGGAAAACAGTAATGAAAAAATAAAGAGTCTGATCAATCTTAACATGTGGTTAACGATGCAATACATGGGCGGGGAGCATGCCATATGATCTATGTGATCTCAGTGAGCATACCGTACCATCCACGTCCCGACAGGGCGGACACCAACTTTACGTTTACTACTTTTCCCGGAGGATTATTATAATACAGCGAGCATTGCAATAGGCAAGATATGGTATTCAATGGGAATTTTTCGATCGATACGATGATTCGTTCTCGAATTTTATTGGTCAAACGGTGAAACGATTTCAGTTGTCTTCGTTTCTCCAAAGTTCAAGCACTTAGTCGGAATCCGAGGATGAAAAGTCCTTTCCGATTGCGAACCAGGCGGACCGCTGCCGAATGTGTGTGAATGCGGTATGATGGCGGGAGCATTCGTATGTTGTTCACGCGGTCACTATATACTCATTTTGTATTCTTTCTATATGGTTCACATCACTCAATTTTCTGTGAGTTTACTTCTGTGCGTTCTGCTTGTTGACAATCTTACGTGCCTGCGTAGTGTACGCGCGTTTTCTTGACTGGTTGAATACTGATAAACAAAGTTCTCGCCATGTTTGCTTTTAAGTAAATGGATATCAGAGCGTCTGGGGGATTCCCCTGGCGAGATCATCCCTGGTCCTCACTGGCCATGCTACCATCGTTGAATGGGCTGTCTGAGCGCATTATTTTCAAGTGGAAGATGACTTTCAATTGCTCGCAGGTTATGGCCACTCACGGATTGGGATCTTGAAGATGGAACTGAAGTGCGCACGACTTTCTAAGTATAAAGTTAGTATTTTGATAATAACGGTTGCGGATCGTTCCTTGATTTCAACAACAGAAAAGATCTTATGGTGAACTGGTTACTTTGGCAAATCATGGCGGCAAACACCGATGCAATTGATAGCAACTATCGCAAGCCGGTAACAAGTTGATCGTGGCTACATTCCAGGTTCGCGTTGACCAACAGGTTATCCAAGTGGACAATTCAGTGCACCGCATTACTGCTATCACTACTGTTATTGTTGTTTGATTTGATCTCTTCGAATTTACAAACAGTGGCTTACAGTTACAGGTATATACGAGTCTTGTTCACAATGATTGCTGTGGCCACAGCTATGCAGTGAAATTGCCACGCATTGCAGACGGTGGAACACCTCTGTTTATGTATATATATATATATATATATATATGGGCTTAAGCCACCATGGCCATCGTCCGGTATATTTCGTTCCCAACAGTTCAGCATCCAAACCTGAAAAAAATGTGTGTGCTGTGGGATCAAATGATCGTGGTCATGTAAAGTCTGGAGGAATGTCATCCATCACTTTCACACACACTGAACGGCATGAGATCGGCCAACAAAAGCCAGCCCATCATCATCCCAGTGGATGTGAAAAGCAAATCAAGAGCAGGGCGGGGCCGTGACAAGATACCACAAACGCATACATATTCCCATCCCAAATGCAAAGCAGCATGGAAAGATGATACGATGCGACCGATCGTCGCCAAACAACTGTTGGTCTCTGGGTTACGGAGTAAGCGGACCCTGCTGGCATGCCCCCCAGTGGCTCCCGGTCGATGGATGGGACCTGTTGGTCCATGGTTATGTCATGAATGCAGTCACACCACACAGCATGGACACCCCATGTCAAAAAAAGGAAACATGCGGGCACCTAAGTGCTCCCCACAAAATTCAAGGGATAACACAGAAGGTGTACATCACCACCTTCTGCCTCTCCTCGCAGCACGACAGACGAATCTACCGAGCTCTCCAAGAGGCACTTTCACACACACTGAACGGCATGAGATCGGACAACAAAAGCCAGCCCATCATCATCCCAGTGGATGTGAAAAGCAAATCAAGAGCAGGGCGGGGCCGTGACAAGATACCACAAACGCATACATATTCCCAACCCAAATGCAAAGCAGCATGGAAAGATGATACGATGTGACCGATCGTCGCCAAACAACTGTTGGTCTCTGGGTTACGGAGTAAGCGGACCCTGCTGGCATGCCCCCCAGTGGCTCCCGGTCGATGGATGGGACCTGATGGTCCATGGTTATGTCATGAATGCAGTCACACCACACAGCATGGACACCCCATGTCAAAAAAAGGAAACATGCGGGCACCTAAGTGCTCCCCACAAAATTCAAGGGAAAACACAGAAAGTGTACTTTCACACACACACACTCTCTCTCTCTCTAAAATGCTTTTACTGATTGTCTTTCCGGCTCGCAATCACAGATTTGTTCAAATTGATACGTGAGCAATTTTCTGGTGTTATGCACTGCCCGTATGCTCTTCGATTCACATTCACACAGCATCCAGGGCAACAGTGGGTGCTATGAATGTCTGGCTCGCTTCCTATTACAGTCACACCCAGTGAATATTTTGCTCTCGAATTTTCTCCCACAGTAGGTACGAGTCTTCATCCCACCGGAAGGGCATTTCCTGTTTCCTGCCTATGAATGCGTGTCACGCATACACAAGGTAGTTTTCAATGGGTATCTTCACATTTTTTGCAATCCGCTGACATAATTCTTCCCCAATATTGCAGTAGTACTGGCACGTACCATCCAGTACGTTTGTCCCAATCCGATCAAGTAACTTGAGGGAAACGAGCGACGAAATCTGCAAAATACAATCCCACCAGATTTGGTGAGCTCCTTCATGGAACCTAATAGGGGCGTAATGCAGCCTCTTTAAATCTTATGCAGCTCACATGAAGGCCAAGTGGATATCAAGCCGCTGGCTTTACGAATTCATAAGATAGCTCTTTGCCGAAGCTTTTATCTGAACTCTGGAGAAATTCTCAAGTCAAGCAAACAGCGCGGCCAGGTTCCTGCACTGTTGGAAAAATGTAGGCATTGATTACAGTTTGGAAGAGGAAGCATGCACGCTGGTAACTCCGCAAGGTGGGGGGAAAAACGTGATCATCAGATAAAATCTGTGTTGCTAAATAAGCGATGATATGTGCGGTATGTACATCCATGTGTAGGGTATGCACACACTTGGTCAGAGAGGCTCCAGCCACCCAACCGCACGCCTTCCCGATCCCCGTGATTTCTAGTTGGGCATTTTCCGCATCCTCATTGTGTTCCTCTCTCTCCCAGATCAATGGAAAACTAATGGATCTATCCACAGTGTCCCAACTTGATGAGAACCTGATGAGTTCACCCTCAGGGTCCCAGTTTCTCGAGAACCGTTGATAAATCGTCAAAAGAGCATCAAACTATGATTTGGAATGCTCAAGTTGAATAACAGAACAATACGCTATACAAATATTGTGTGCTCGGTTATCTGACCAGAAAATGGGCATGTAACGTATTTTTACTCCGGCATGGGTAACAACAAAAAGAGGTTGGGATTGGAAGAACCTGAACAAAGATATCGGCCGATAGAAGGTCGTGCTTCGATACGCCCCGGTCGCTTGAGTCGGCATCCAGCGCGATTCGCCGAAAGATGTTCAGCAGCCGCTCGAGGCGGAAGCTTCTCGGCCCTGGCGTGCACCCGATCCCGAGTCAAGTGGTCATCTGCGCTCAAGAACACCCAACGTGCGCCTGCAGTGCCGCAGCCTTCCAGGGAACTCAAGAACGGCACCATGATGTGTAGAGCACCCGTATGACTGAGATAAGCGGCAGCCCGTCACCAGGATGCGCAGCAAAGGCTCGCATGGCTGAGACAGAGGGTGACGGGCAACCCTGATGTACAGCAAAGGCTCGCATGGCTGAGACAGAGTGTGACGGGCCACCCTGATGTACAGCAAAGGCTCGCATGGCTGAGACAGAGGGTGACGGGCCACCCTGATACGCAGCAAAGGCTGATGGCTCAGACAGAGGGTGACGGGCCACCCTGATGCGCAGCAAGGCTCGCATGGCTGAGACGGGCCACCCTGATGCGCAGCAAGCAGCTGGGCTGAGACAGAGGGTGACGTGGCCACCCTGATGCGCAGCAAAGGCTCGCATGGCTCAGACAGAGGGTGACGGGCCACCCTGATGCGCAGCAAAGGCTCGCATGGCTGAGACAGAGGGTGACGGGCCACCCTGATGTACAGCAAAGGCTCGCATGGCTGAGACGAAGAGTGACACATCAACCTGATGCGCAGCCTGATAAACATATTGCTCGTACGAGTGCGAGATAAGCTATTAAAAGCACGCTCCGCACCTGAGAGAGAGGCGGCGCGCGCTTGCTCGGTGCGCCGGTCCAAGGAGAGGCTGCTGGCCCGCTTCCGCTTGCCCCCGGCGCCAGCCACGTCATCCTCCTGTGCCCCGTTAAACGCATGCTTGTCCATGTCCGCTGGGGTACGCGCTGCCACGTAGGATGCCAGCAGAAGAACCTTACTCCACCAGGGGAGATCCACGTCCTGCGCCCCCACAATACTCCCTCAGTCAGAGACCCACCTCCTCGCCCCCACCATACACCCTCAGTCAAAGACCCACCTCCTGCGCCCCCATCATACTCCTCAGTCAGAGACCCACCTCCTGCGCCTCCACCATACACCCTCAGTCAGGAGACCCACCTCCTGCCCCCACCATACACCCTCAGTCAGAGATCCACCTCCTGTGCCCCCCACCATCGCCCTCAGTCAGAGACCCACCTCCTGTGCCCCCACCATACGCCCTCAGTCAGAGACCCACCTCCTGTGCCCCACCATACGCCCTCAGTCAGAGACCCACCTCCTGTGCCCCCACCATGCACCGCCAAGTTACTCCGAGCCCAAATTATGCCCTCAACCTGCTCAACTGATTTCCCCGGTATGTATGTAGCGCGTGGCGTGAGCCCTCATGCCATAGCGCCATTCTTCATTTATGCCCTACGGGAGTGCGTGCAACGGACACTCGAAACAGCCCCCATGCATCCCCGACTCTGCACCTGCAGCCCGGGCAACAGTGGCTCCGTGCTGTGCGGAGTGCTGCAGGCTCCGAGAGGGCCCCGCCACCTGCAGGGTCCGTCATCGCCACGGTTGTGGATGCAGCAACAGATGCCGGTCCCATGGCTCATGCCAGGAATGCCAATGCCAAGGGCTGCGGAGGGGGCCGTCCTCACCAGTCGGTCCACCTGTGGGGAGGCGCGGATGGGGACGGCGTCGGGGTTGGCGTACAGCACCATGCTGCATCCCGGGCGGATCGCTTGCTCGCCCGTCACCGCCAGAGCAGCCCGGGAGAGTGGCATCGTCATGGAGGCATGCACCCCCCTGTTCGGGCCCGCTTGCAGGGAACCTGGCTCCACACCGCCCCCCTCCGACGCCTCGGTCATCGGCGCACCGCGCACAGGCACTGGCTAGGGTATGCAAGGCCGGAGAGCTGAAAAGACCTGTACTAGACTAGAGATAGGGGGTGCAGCAGTATCGTTATGACTGGAGCTACGGGTTGCTGGTGGGGGCGCTCAGCATCTGCAGGCTCACTTCAGCTTGCTGCCCGCTCCATGTGCTGCTGGCTCCGCGTTGCTGTGATGTGTGCATGTGCGAGAGTGTTATGCAAACACGGTAGGGTCGTCGTGGCTGTGCACTTTCACGCGCGAATCGGTTTGCAGCAAGAAAAGTCTGCTTTGGAAGTTTGGATTCGGCCCAACGGCAACAGATGGAATTAGCTTATTACAAAAAATAAATGAATGAATGAGAAAGCAACTTGAGCCGGCCCGGGCTGCCTGCGCTGGGGACTTAGGGGGGGCCAGGGGAACACACTCGCACGAGGTAGCTCGTATGTAGGGGCCTGCGTCATGAGCTCCTTCCACAGAACACGCGGCTCCAGAGGCTTTCCCGCCTTTGCCTCCGGCGCCTGCGCCGACCTCCTTTTAATCAGTGTGGGGCTGACGTGGCACTGCGAAAGCACCGAAGTGCGCCGCGTTTGGGCAAGCCTCGCCACCTCGACGTTTCTTTATGCGAGACCAGCCGAAGTGGCATGACCATACTCCCAGGAAGAGCTCCCAGGTCCGGCGCCGGGCCAACTCAAAACAGCCATCACTCCATGGAATGTTTTCGATGGGCAAAACAGTCGTCACGGTTGTCCATGGAATGTTTTCGATGGGCAAAAAAGCTGTCACAGTTGTCCATGGGATGTTTTCGATGGGCAAAACAGTTGTCACGGTTGTCCAAGGAATGTTTTCGATGGGCAAAACAGTTGTCACGGTTGTCCATGGAGTGGGCAGGGGTCGGCACCGGTGGTTCAAAACTTATTGTTGAAGGCACGCCCTACTTTTGCGTGGCATCCTAGGACCGATTCTGTTTGTGTGTGTGTGAGCGTACCAGGTACTTTGGCCATAGCATCCGCGCCACACTACGCAGCTCGTGGATGCCCCGACACGTACGACTAAAGGTACCAAACAACGGCTCTATGAAGGCGGCGTACTTGGCCTCGCTGATCACACTGTCTCTCTCCTGCACACATTGTTGCGAGAACAGCTGCGAGTTCAAGATGTGAATGGCAATTCATGAGAGGCATAATAGGTGAGGGACATCGAGAGGGTGGTAACTGAAGAAGTGAGTCCTATGGTGTGTACGGGCGAACAGCGTTTGTTACAGGGAAGAGTATGCACGGGCTCATACAGCATCGCGCGGTGCGGCAACCCTTGAGTAAGCAGTTCGGAAACGGGCATCCAGTGAGGCTGCGCGCACCTTCACAAGGATCCGCTTAAGAATAGAGTCAGAAAATTCAGGGAAGTAGACTTGCAACGGCTGGAGGCAACCATTGCCGTCGCGGAAGGCCTGTGCGGAAATACCGCAAACCGCCGCTCGGCATCTCGCTTCAGAGAGTATCTCGGGATGCACTGCGGAGTATGAAAGACCCGCCTTGTCTTACACAGCGTTGGATGCAAGGCAAAACAGGTAGTCGACATTCCCCCAAGACAGTGATCAACGAGAGGCTTTTCCTGCCGTATTGCGCTGGTCACGCGGGAATCCCGCGGGCACGGGGTGGTAAGGCGTTGGCAGGGAGGAAGGTCGCAAAGTAACCTGCCAGTGAAGCTTGCTAATTACGATTACGCCAACGTTGCCGGAAGTGAGCTCCGGCAACCGGAGGAGCACTTGGATTATGGGCTCCTTGACGCTGGCGCGACCTCCGGTTGATCGATCTCGGAGCCGCTCCGCGTCGTCTATCACGAGGAACGATGTGCGCCCGTCATTTGGCGCATAATGCTTCAGGCCTAGAGCAGGATAACCACAGGCGTTGAAGTCAACTGCTGGATACGAAAGCGAAAAAAGAAGAGCAGTTGAGACAGCAGGACGGTCAAGCCAAAAACACTCACCTTGCACGAAGTCCGAAATCCTGCCGCACCTCGGAAGTGTCTGACTCCCATCCTCGGCTCCTGTAGAGCAGCGACATCACCTCAACGACACGTCTAGAATTTCTCGCTCAAGCTGCTTATTGGGTGGTCCAGTAACTGTAGAAGCTTTTAAGGCGACGCTCACAATTAAAGTTGGCAAACTGGCGCAATCGCCAAGACAGAGGGAGAGACACGAAGAGGGCCAGAGATATTCTGAACAGGTGAACTGCCGCCACACCAGGGGAAACAAACAGTCGCGGTACGATGCGAAAAAGTGTGCCTGCTAATACGCTGCAGAAGCTGGCACCAGTTTCCTGAACGAACTGTTTGTTTCTCGACAATCCAGGTTGTATTGGAAACTTTCTGCAAGGTTCAAAATCTAGTTGTTTGGTTCCTGGAACGTCTGGGGAGAAAGCTAAGTAAGATATGCCGGATTCTGCGACGTGTGCTTTACCTCGTTGCTGACGTATCAACCCGTACAGCAGTTCCTGCAACATTCACCGAACTCGTGAGAGCACTTGTAGCGTAAAGGGGCAGGTGGACTGAAACGAAGATACGGGCCACTTGAACAGGAGGAAGAAGGAATGGACGGAAGCTATTTTCGAATCGGAAATATGGCGAAACCTGCAACAGTAGGACCGTTGACGTGCTCGTGAAGGAGGATGCATATGCGTAGCGCGCGCGCGAAGCCTCCAGCACGGCCTTCACCACGGACGTCTTACCAGCACTAGAGGTCCCGCACACAAATAACGCTTGACTGGAATCTTGATATTTAACATATTCTAGAAGTGTGTTGATCTCATCTTTGCGACCCGGCCAGGATTCATGTAATTGAACGTCGTCTTCCCGAGACATTTCGCAGACGAAGTAGCTGAGTGATCACTTAAGTTATGCTCGACTAGTAGCTATCGTGTGCAAGTTCGAAGAGTGAGTACATTTCGAGGGGTAACAACTATCGCAAATCAAGTTGATATGTAATTACGGCCAGATATTCTGCGAGAGCGTCGCCAGCGCAAGCAAAGGTCATCGACAAAATTTCTTTCCAACCACTCTCGTCACTCCCGCAACTGCGCGCCTTTAGCCTTCGCTTGACATCCGAATGAAGTAATAGACGCACGCGACAGGTACCGATAAAAAAAAGAGGTGTAGAAGTCTAGAAGTGTAGAGGTCAAGTCGAAGTGTGTGGGGACGCTCCACTATTGATGTTCGTGTTGTGTGACATATTGATATGAATTCAAAGTGGCGGGAACTGTTTGATCGGATGTGCTCGATGGATGTCTCTTGTCTTTATAGGGGGTACGTGAACGTACAGGTGGGGAAAAATCCAAATTCCTCAATTCTAAATTTTGCATTGTTACCATCAAATTGTGAGTGAACGCGGAGGTGCAATAAGGAATAATAATAAAACATTTACGCTAGCAAAGGGGACAAAGTCCTGAGAGTGCGGTAACCCTGCAAAGCAGGCTAGTGAAAACACCAGGGGCTACTCCCTCTGCTATAGCGCGCCCACAAAGGGGCTCAACCCACTTTTCAGCAGGGTGACATCTAGAGAAAAAGCTAGGTGCTAAGCAAAAAACTCTAGAGGATGGAGAAGCAGCCATGGCCGGGTGAGTGGAGGGGTGGCTGAAACTGAGCGGTGGGGAGGGAAGTCGAAGAATGTTAAGGGGGTATTTGGAGACGTTGAGGAAGGGGTGAAGTATTGAATAACAAAAGTTTAGAAAAGCAAGTGGCATTGGCAATGAACACAAGGATATTAATTGGGATACTTACAGAATCAAGATATTGCTATGTTGTCCAACCATATTGACACTGTTAATATAAAGGTCAGGGTGAATATAATTTGGAAGCATAATTGGAATGTAATGTTATTAATTAAATCAAAGTACTGAATAAAGCAATAGTATAGTTGTAATCTCAAATTTAAGGGCACATTAACAATAACAAGCAAGATAAATAGTTGGGACATTTGAAGACATTTGAAGCATTCACCAATTGGCATATTTAATGTCAAGGCTAGGATTTGGAAATTAAGGTTACTTATTAAGAAAATACTCAGCTGAGATTTGAGGGTTGGCAATGTAGCTAGTAAAACTAAAATGTTCTCTATTTACTACAGTAATCACTCAGTAATAAGAAAACCCGCCAATAAGAAAGTAGCCAGCTTTTTTGATTTCTTCACAATATTTAACACATAACACTCCATATTTAAGATCTCTATATAAATAAGAAAGTTGCTAGGCTGACCTAAAATTCTTGTTTTCTTAAAATCGAGTGTTTACTGTACAGGTCATTAAGATATCGAATGCAGGATTCCTCCGTTGACGCCCTTTTCTCGCAACTTCTGGAGAGCGGGAGGAATGTTTGTGTGAAGATGTGGGAACTCTTGGATCTTTGCATCCAATGATGTGATAGCAAGTCTTCTGACCCTCAGCTCTTCAACACGAAGTGATTTCAGGAAGTTAACCTGATCTATTGCATGTCCTCCGAAGTGAGGTCCAAAGAGAGGATTGTTGTGTTTGTCAGCGGTACGAAACGATTTGAAAAAAGGCAGTGCACTGCTAGGTGTGGCTGACATGTTTGAACCTGCCAAGCGGTATGATACAATCTGATTTTGTAGGATGTGAGTGAGGTTGCCATCCCTCCAGATTACAGCATACAATTCCTCGTTGACGACACGGATGCGTGTGCGCACCCTCCAGCTCAACCCACCCCCTATGCGTGTGCGCACCCTCCAGCTCAACCCACCCCCTACTATGCGTGTGCGCACCTTCAACTCAACCCACCCCCTATGCGGGGCGCGCCCTTCAACCCCCCTCCCTATGCGTTTGCGCACCCTCAGTCAACCCACCCCCTATGTGTGCGCGCCCTCGAGCTCAACCCCCTCCTATGCGTATGCGCACCCTCGCACCTAAACCCCCTCCTATGCGTGTGCGCACCATCCAGCTAAACCCACCCCCTATGCGTGCGCGCACCCTCCAGATCAATCCACCCCTTATGCGTGTGCGCATCTCCCTACAAAATAGGGATTATTCCAAAGGCTTGGACGGCACCATTCCGGGCGCCCGGAACCGTCCTGAAAATATTTGGTAAAATTCCAAGCCTTTGGAAACCGCCAGGAATTGCAAGGTGAAGCTTTGGGTTTTTCCCTAGGAGTCCTATGGGGTTCCAAGCCGATGGTCCTACGGGGTTCCAAGGGGCTGGACCGAAATTTGTTAGTCCAATGGGTCCTGGTCGATTCCAAGCCGTTGGGCCGATGTCCTCGGATTACGTACGTATGACCGAAGTCGTCGGTCCAAGGCGGTTCCAACGGTTTGGAATTCATTTTGGACAATTCCAAGCCTTTGGAACTTTCCAGTCTGAGGTCGGCAGTCTGAAATCGGAGGTTCAACGGCTTGGAACCCCATTGGACCGGTCTCCGCGCAGCACGGGCGTGGTTTCAAAAGATTCCAAGCCTTTGGAACTTGCTAGTACGAGTAATGAAGCTCGAACCCGGAGGCTCAACGGCTTGGAACCCCATTGGACCGGTCTCAGCGCAGCACGTGCGAGGGTTTCAAAAGATTCCAAGCCCTTGGACCTTGTTAGTACGAGGAATGAAGCTCAAACCCGGAGGCTCAACGGCTTGGAACCCCATAGGATCGGTCTCTGCGCAGCACGGGCGTGGGTTTCAAAAGATTCCAAGCCCTTGGACCTTGTTAGTACGAGGAATGAAGCTCGAGCCCGGAGGCTCCACGGCTTGGAACCCCATAGGACCGGTCTCTGCGCAGCACGAGCGTGGGTTTCAAAAGATTCCAAGCCCTTGGAACCCCATAGGCCCAGTCTCTGGGCAACACGGGAGCGTGTTCCGAAATTCCAAGCCCTTGGAACTTCCCGATCTGGTAGCACTTCAAATTTGTCGCACCGGGTATTTTATTTGTCGTGTCGCAAGACAGACTGGAATTATACCGTGCGACAGAAATGAGTTGGGGGCTCATGTCTGTCGCAGGTGCGACAATCATGAGGACCACGCTCATTTCTGTCGTGAAAATTCACAGAAAACTTTCAGATGCCCCGATTTACATGGACAGAAAACAGGCAGGATAACAAATTATGAAAATAGATCGGGCATAAATCTGATGACAAAAATATCTGATTGTGCAATTTTAAAGATAAAAAAAGGGACAACATTCACAATACAAAGGAAAGCATGCAACAATAACATATTCGGTGGCAAGCATATTCAGTTGCAAGCATATTCAGTTGCAGGCATATTCAGTTGCAGGCATATTCAGTGGCAAGCACCTTCGTGTTACAAATTAATGACATATTGTACAACAGCTAAGACTATTGCTACAAGCAGTATCAGTTCATGGGTTAAGCTACGTCACACTACTTGCAAGCTTCTGCGGCCCGTTTTTGACACATGGTCTTCGGCTTGTTATGGGGAAAGGCGCGTTCCATCATCCCAAAGATGTCAAGACAATCACGGAGGTGGTAAGCCGCCAAGATGTGCGGGCAACACTTGCAATACCAAAACCACTTGCAGGAACATGCGTCTCCATTGACAGGATCGGTGGGATCGTCCACGTTGAATGTCAACTCCACGATGTCATCTGAGTACTTTCTCACCAAGTCCAAGCTGTGAAAAAAGTTGCGGGGATTCTCTCCGCGGATCAAGAGACGAAACTTGCTCACACGAAGCTCGGTCACAGCTTTACCGGTAGCGTTCAACTTCATGTAGATGAAGTCGAACCCATGGATGCGAGAGGGATATAGGTAGAAGTTGCAAGGATCATCCTCGGACTCCACAGACATAAGCTCACACGCAAGCTTCAAGAAAACAGTCGGGTAGGTCGGAAGGGAGTGGGCGAATGTGTCTATGTTTTTGAAGGCGCGGTTCCTCAACAACACAGGGACGGTTTTCTCCAACACAACGAGGTGGGTGGCGTGTCGATCGGCCAAACGGTGGTCCTCGCGATGCCCACGCTCGTCCGATTGCATGATGGCCGCGATACCCGGAATGGTGCTCGCACCGCGAAAGAACATGATATGCTCCCCATGAGTAAAGTTGCGGACCGCATTGACAAAGGCTTGGAGTCCGAGACCTTCCCACTCACGCTTGGCGATGTCCGCAATGAGCTTCCGCATCTCGAGGGTGAAGGCGTCCTCAAGAAGATGTCGGTCATTGATGATATGTTCCTTCAACTCCGTAGGAACATACCTGTTTACCAAACATATATACATAAGAGCAATAATAATCAGTAAAACATGTTGCAGGCGTGAAAACACTACGTCACAGAGGTGGAAAGATCACTCGGAACTAACCCCCGGAAACTTTGCGCCCCGTTCCGGAGCTGACCAGAGCCCGACCAAGGCGGGGCTTCTGTCAAGTACAAGCATGCGTCTGATACGGCGAACCGAGGCGACATGGCTTACAATACTTATAGCATAATGCCCACAGACTTTTTATCCCGAGAAATCTTTCCCCAAAAAGACATATACATAAGAGCAATAATAAACAGCAAACATGTTCAAGGAAAGGCTATCACGTATCAAGTTTGGAATACACAGCGATTGGGTGGGGGGATACGTACAAGAGGACTTTCTCCAAGTACTTCCGACGCACGTGTTCAACATCTCGGATGGACAATACCATGTCGAGGCCACCAGGTTTGTCGATCTGATTTGCAGCTGCCGTCAAAGCTCGCATGCTATCGCCACAAACGATGGATATTGGGAGGTTGATGCCAAAAGCGACGTTGGCGTACTTGATCAAGGCGCGCAACCCGACCAAGTATGAAAAGATGGACTCGCTCTTAGCGATCACGTAGAGGAATAAGTAGAAAGACTGACGGGGACAGTTTCTCTTGTCAGTGATGACCTTCCAAAGGTGGGGTTTCTCAAAGGTGACGCCATCGGTGCCCAAGTCGATGAGGGTGTACTCGCCTTGCTGTTTTCCGAAGGAGGCATCGCCCTTGACGGTGAAGATGTTGTGATCCGCGTGGGAAGAATGCTCCCGTTGAATGTTCTCCCCCAATATTAAGTTGGTCATGGCAATGGCAGGACCATAACGGTCGCACCTGTTAAAAATGAAATAAAGGGCAAGAGGCAAAATATATTAGTCTATCAAAAAACAAATCGCAATTGAAAACACTACGTCACAGAGGTAAACAATCATCTGAAGGCAAGAAAGCATTACGTAGGACACCACGAACGGATAGGTGTTGTCAGAATTACTCGTGGCTCGAATAACATGGGCAATCATGGCAGCAGGTGCTAAAATCTGTATAGATGTTGCAAGACATAGTAGGCGGACCGGATGTACCGTTCGTAGCTGACGACAAAAGCTTCGCAACGGTCACGTCCCGACGCCCAGGCATCGAACTCCGAGCGCTCGGAGGGCATAGAGTGTTTTACAACCCAAGCGCTCAAACCGGCAACGGTGTCGACTTCTGCAAAACAGCAGGATGCAAAAACGTAAGTACCGAAGTAATAGATGATAGCAAACTAAAATGTGCGTATTGCACAACGTGCGGTCCACGAAAAAGTGACCGGATTACATTAAAAAACAATAGAGATTCGTCATAGAGAAGGGATCTCACCGCAGGTCGTTTCTTTGAGGCGACCCACGAAGTTTTGAACTTGCTTCAAGGTAGGCAGTTCTTGCTTAGATTTCTCGGTACCATCCCAGTGTTTTTGAAGTAGGTCATTCAGTGCTACTGCTGGTTGCCCACACCGAGCTGCAGCAAGTTCGGTCAACGCTGCGCGGAATCTAACTGGGACACCAGTTTCGGGAGCCGCGGTAAAACATTCAGCGTGAGGGAAGCCGTTATGGAACACGTCCCAGAGGTGGGTCTGAGCGCTGTAAACGTATTTTTCGGCATATGGGCAGGCTACCCCCTCGTGGGTGGCGTGGGTGTTACACCCGTAGGTCCGGGAGTTTTCAGACTGGGTGATTCGCCGCATGCGGATGCCAGTTCCTTCGACGAAAGTACGATGCTCCTTGAAGGAAGCGAAGGCCACGCGCTCCGCGATGCGGGTCCATACAGCCTTCGTTTTTGCCTGAAACACACACACGTAAAGACATTGAGTATTAATAGCAGGAGCAAGTTTAAGGCAGGAGTTCAATCACGGGCAATGCACGGAGAGGCAAAATGGGGGTGGAAGGAAGGAACCAACCTTCTTGGCAGCAGGGCTTGAAGAAGGGGATTTGGAGGTGGCAACATTATTAACTGGGACTTCTTGCAAGGGGCGGCGAACTTCCGAGGCAACTGGAGATGTGCAGCGATCCGCAGCGGTCGGGGCGAAAGCAGGACGAATTCTGGAAGATCCATCAACCTACGCCACATAACAGAAATAACGGTCAGGAACTAAATTGAAGAAGTCAACGGGAAGGGGTGGTTATGGGACCTCTAGATTAACATCGAACCATTCCTCAGCGATGTCAAACGCCTTCATTGCCGGGTCGACAGAAGGTTGCGAGCAGGCCAAATTGACAGGAGGTTGAGAGCAATACAATTGCACAGCGCGCAAGGCGCGCTGGTGCAAAGGGGTGGCGTTTTCGCTGCTCATTGTATGTGGGACCGGCGCTGGAACTTTAAAAAACACTGAGCTCAACGAAGAGAACTTACCTTAAGTACACATCCCTCAGAAGCCGGCGGGTGAGGTGATTTCCTTGCCAGAGAAACCGTGGCCAGCTAAGAAACGTCCCATGGAAGCCGCGACGGACGCCCAGAGTGCCAGCAAAGCGCATGCGGACAGGATATTTGGGACAGCGTGGGGCAACATTTGAGCTGGCGGAGGGCAGGGGGCGGCGGGCTCATCGTGTTGGATTAGAATTGGTCCGTCAAAAAATCCGCTAGATATTCACGCAAGCGAACTTCTCTGTAAAACGTTTGGGACGAATTTAGCTGGCAGAGAGTGGGTGGCGGCTTAAGCTGATTTCGGGGAATGAGCAGTTTTGGGAAGGAACTAGAAACTTGGACTTTTCGAAATTAGATGGGAGCTGGTCGCAGCGCAGGGTGCTCGAGTACGTATCGCGTCGCTGATTGGCGATACGACGGAGGTACGTCATTGTCGGTTACGACCGAACGGTCGAAACAATCCGGGGTAGGACTGCTGAGATCGGTAAACCTGTTATTAGAGCAGTTTTGCGACAAATTCATAATTGTAAATTCCGCATATCTTCGGGGTAAAATATGGAATTGTTACCCGTGTCTCTCGTTGTCGGTTACGACCGAACGGTCGAAACAATCCAAGGTAGGACTGCTGAGATGCTATCGTATCATGATTGGTCGGTATAACGCGAGCGCTCGACACAATCATGGTAGGACTGCTGGCATGGATGGAAAACAGCATATATATCTTCGTGGTATAATTTTGAATTGTTAAACGTTTCTCTCGTGGTCGGTTACGACCGAACGGTCGAAACAATCCGGGATAGGACTGCTGAGATGCTATCGTATCATGATTGGCCGGTAAAGCGCTCGCGCTCGACACAATCCGGGGTAGGACTGCTGACATGGGCAGAAGATTTTCGAAAAATTTCCAACGGCATAATTTTTGAGGGACAGCTCCTGCGGTGTGGCCTGTTGATGTCACTTTTTTCCAGGAAACCTGTTTCGCTCCTTTAAGGGAAACGAAATGAAAAACAGCATATTTCTGAAAAAGCTGCGAAGCGTCGTTAATATAAACGAATCTTTTGCGACACGACAAATAAAATACCCCGTGCGACACAAATGAGGGGCTACCTCCCGATCTGAGAGCGGAACGCTATGAGCAAGTGCTTGATATATAGACTGATAATTCTCTGGACCGATCATTCTTGCTACGTGCAGTTCAAGACCGTCCAAGCCTTTGGAACGATTATGGAAGTGATATCTTATGGGGTCCAGGCTTAGTCCAATGGTTTGGAACCGCTTCGGAACTTGCGTTTGACGGATTCCAAGGCGCATCCAAGCCTTCGGAACCCCTTTGGAACTCCAGGTAAGTTAGTATTATCTGTACAATGCGTGTTATATATTACAGTATATTTACAACTGGTAGGTTCTGACTTGGCAGCACGTGGTGCTCAACGAGACCGATACACTACCGCCTCGAGCGAGGCAATAAGTTAACTAATCTTCGTCATCAGAACTACTATCGCCGATGTCGCCGACAAAATCGACGTGGCGGTCAAGCACGACGGCAAGCACGTCTGTCCGATGTCGAATATTTAATGGAACCTTGTTACCGGTATACCGTGCAAGCCGCAAAGGCTTCCATGGAATGGGCGCCACGACCACTTGATTGTTGATGTCCTTCGCTTCGATGAATGCATCTTTGGTTTCCCATGGCATATCGGTGCGCAGGTAGATGTTTTGCGTGACCGCATCGGAAAGAGCAGCTTCGAGGGGAAACCATCTACACTTCACAAGAATATATGTGTCAGTGTGCACGACAAGCTTGACGACCTTCAGAATTTCGCCATACCTGCCATCAGAAGTGAAAGAATCATGAACACCTGCAAATCGAGATCTACAAGGACGCTTTGGTCCGGGCGTCCGGAACCGTGTGGCAGCATGGTTCCGGACGCCCGGAACGTATCGGACTTTTGAATATTTAAACAGATTTAATGAAACGTAGCTTGACCATGGTCCAAACGGCCGGAACCTACACTCCACTCTTATACAGACGTCTGGAACATGTATAGTTGGCATGTCTCACCTGTCCTGGTCGTCTTCTTGCTGCTTCTGTACATTCCAGACTTTAAAGACAGACTTGAAATATCGATGACAAGTAGCCTTGTTCATGTCCCTTTCCAGCGATCTGTAATTAAAATTGCGAACTTTGACGTAAGCATACTCTGTCCACCTTCTCGGTGGTGCCAAGGCGTAACTCCTTTCCATCTCCGTAAACGGAATGACTTCCCCTGTGACGGGGCTCTTGCGCCAGGTTTCAGGTTGATGAAGTATCGGCCTCGTCAAGTTTTGACCTGGGCCTCTGCCCCTGCCGCGACGAGCCGCCAAGCGACGTCGGTTTTGTCTAATGTTCCTGCATGGTCCAAATGCGCGGAAGCAATGTTCCGGGCGCTTGGACGTTAGTTCCGGGCGAGGGGAACACCACTAAACTGCGTACGTGAATGATTAGTCAAAAAAAGCTTCGGTCAAGCAAACATGCATACCTCGTGTAATGGTCTTCAGCACGATTAAATTCTCTGACAATGTTCCCGTACCACTCCACGTTTGTAGCCAGCCAAGCTTGTATCTCCTTCTTATCATCTACGCACCGCAAAACGGAAATTTGTTAAACAATGCGTGCTTTTGACGATCCAATTCCAAACGCCCGGAACCCTACCGGAATCTGGGTCCCGGGCGCCCGGAAGGGTGTGGATGGAACGAGCCCTATTGGCTTGGGCTTTGTCTAATGAAAGGTCCAAGCAAGTTCCAACCGGTTGGACCCTGCTCAATGATACGTTTCCAAACCCCTGGACCGAAATTGGACGATATGCACTTAAGTCTGGACAGTACCTGGTGTCGAGTAGACAAGTTTGCCCTTCCTCTCGTTGCCGGTCGCCAACATCAGGGACACGGTGTTCTCGCTACGTGGTTGGCTAATGGTTGGTGGCGAACCATTCGCCTGTAGCAACTGGTATAAGCCGCGTACCAGACTTACCATGCGTTTCAACTCCACCCCTTTCATCATGCTGGCGACAGGGTGCGAGCGAGTCCTGATGATCCGTCTCAGCTCGCCGAAGAAGCTCTCTGGAGCGAACATCCAAAGATCGGGAACTGGTCCTTCGTCACGCATCTGATCCGGAATATGAACGAGCTGGTGCGTTGCAATGACGAAAAGCTCAGGCGAGAGCTCAGCTTCCATGATGTCACGGACTTCCAATACCCTTGTCTTCAAGGCGTCCATGCCAGTTTTATGATGCTGAACCGCACGCCCAAAACGGAATAAATCAGTATAGCCTGAATGGATAGGTTCCGTGCTACCGGAACATTGATCCAATGTTGGTCCGGCCGCCCGGAATCGTGATTCCAATCCGAAGCATATGAACATGAGCAACAAACATGAAGCAGGTCCGAACGTCCGGACTATGGCCTCCAAACGGTTCCAAGCGCCCGGAACGTGGGGTAAGCAGTGTTTATACTCACATCGATATCAATGGTTCTGCTCACAATCTCGCGGACCACCGTCGTATATTTCCCAACGTAGGAAGCGAATTCCGGTTGTAGCACATGGCCATCACTGTTCATCCACGCGCTGACAATCGACATGAGTCCACTTGTGATAGCAACTACGCCATGATGTGCTTTCAACTTGCGTGGCGTAGTTTGCGTTCCCGCCTTGATTTGCAGAAACTTCCTCCCAATCGGCCCCGAATCTCGGGTAAACTTGAGCCCTCTTACCCATGGGATAATCTCCTTCAAGGCCTCCTTAGAAGGGGACCACGGAGAGGGTTTCACTACAAGAGATCGATCCCACACACACGCACACAACCTATCCTGGTTCAATACGAAACCTATACAATCTTAATTCATTCATGAAGAAACGTTCCGGGCGTTCGGAACCCACCCTCCAACGTGTGACAGGGGTGTGGATTATCTACATTCGTTCAGAAAATAGCATTCCGGGCGTTTGGAACCCATTATCCAACGTGTGACAGGGGTGTGGACCATCTACATTCATTCAGGAAATAGCATTCCGGGCGTTTGGAACCCTTACACCACCGTCTATCAGGGGTTTGGACCATCATTATATTGGACAGGTGGTGTACTCACATCTCAGCCGTTCTGCTGGGCTCCGGTTGTCATTTTCATTCCTCCTTGGTATAGGAATAAGCCACGGCCTGTGCATCTGATAGGCCCTCGCAAAGTTTCGGCACTTTAAATTCCAGTCATCACCGAGAATCGCTGACATAATCCGGCAGGAGTTGTTGGACAAGATGTGCATGACGTCGAAAAGCAAGTCGCGTGGCAAATTAAACTTCACAATCTTGGTAAAAGCACTCGATCCTTTGATCCCACTCCGTGCCATTTTGTCCTTAATGACTTCCGGATGCATACCCGCTTCGATCATCCCGTCGTGCAGGTGCTGCAACTCCCTCACTTCTTTGTCCGTTCTCATCGCTGGCTCTTCACCTGCAAACATCATAAAAAACACGATACAGTTGAAAGAATATTGTGTAAAACCACGAGTACACAGGTCCGGCCGTGGGGTGCATGGGTTCCGGGCGTGTGGAATTACTAGCTTTGATCTCTCCATATTTTCCCTATAATGGTCCAACCGGCCGGAACCGGGGCTCCCGACGCCTGGAAGTACAGTCAGAAATATTTTGAAATCTGTCCAACCGTCCGAATACATACTAGGAAGAATGCAGCAGGGATCAGACTTACTTGGATTTTGTTGTAGCATCTGCGCGTAAATCGTCTTCTGCATGCAAGACTCTGCCTTTGTTGTCCCGACAATCCAACATTTGGAACATCCCATCCTCGCGTTTGTTCCATACACGTTCCCCGCTTCGGTCAATCCGACATAATCCTCGAGCACCTTGTACAACTTGACTCGAACGGTGAAAGGCTTGTTTTCGATAACGTCCCACACCCGGCAACCGTTCTCTTCGATGTCAATAATCTCGTCCACGAACTTGTGGTAGAAGAGTTGGGCATCTTTGGGTTTGCCATCAATAATGCCCCAAAGCACAATGAACTCGCTTTTGCCTCGAAGATGTGCAGGGTAATTCACCACTTGGCAGGTTATAGGTGTCACAGATCCCAGTTTATCTTTGAATTTCTCGATGCCGTCCGCGCATAACACCACAGAGAGGTTGCGCTTGTCCTTGAAGAACTCCGGGTCCTCGAGCATGGTCCTCTGCCAGCTTCATGAATCTACACCCGCACTAACATGTCTTAGTCCAACCGGTCGGATTAGGTATTCCACACGTTCGGACTATGCTAAGACAACAAAACAGGTTGTTGTAACATATCCATTACGACCAGACTCATATTCCACACGGATGGAACGCCATTCCGGGCGCCCGGAACGTGCCATCCATGCAGATTTACTCGCAATTATCTTTGTTAATCTACATCCGCAAAATTCCAAACGGCCGGAATGCCTGGTCCACACGTTTGGACTATACCAAGACAACCAAAATGGGTGTTGTGACATATCCAAACGGCCGGACGCATGTTCCATCCGGGTGGAGGCATGGATCCGGGCGCCCGGAATAGGCAATCCATGCAGTCTAATTGACAGTGTTTACTCACCTAATATTCCAGTGCTTCTGACGATCGGCTCATCCAAGTCAACTTTCTCCCATGAACGTGCCATCTGTGCCTGCACCGGATCCATGAAAAGGGCCTCCAGTATCCTTGTCCACGGCCACCAGCGGAAAACGCACTTGGCCCTTCCGGGTTCCCACTTGCCATCGACCATTGATGGCTCCTTGAACCGGCCGTGGTTGCATTTCGGACACGTCGGTGCCTCTTCGGGAAGCAGATCTTTGAAAAGAAAATTGCACTTCTGGCACACATCCATCTCGTTGTACTTCATGAGGAAATCCTTGAAAAACCGCAGGCACGCTTGGTAGGTATGAGGTAGTGCTACCTCGTCATCGGTCGAGATTGATTCATCGTCGACCTCCAAGCCGCATACTCGACGTCGCAGAATTTCCAGGATTGTGTCAAAGTACGCCTGGGTCGAGTTAGGGTTGGAGTGGGCCTCAAGTAGATCCAGTATGAAGCGGTTTGCAAGGGTAGTCGATTTGTCATGCACATTTTCTCCCTCCTGCAATTTAGTCACACAGCATCTGATTGATTTTGGTCCAGAGGGGTTCCACACGTAAGGACGCACCGTTCCAATGACTTGGAATAGTGATATAGTGCAGTTTTCGGAAGGCATTCAATCTGTGCGTATTGAACTTACCATGATGAATTCCGGGTCCCTTGTTCGGTCGTTTTCACGTTGCTCGCGCGCATCACTTTCCTCCTCCTAGAATACGGCGGGCATCCACTCCCATCAACCCAGCAATCCTGAACTAATAAGATGCGATGTAAGAATCTGGCTTACAGTGATGGCTCTAAAGGTGTTCCAAAGGCTTGGACGATGCTTGGACTCTTTTTCGTGGGGGAATCCAAGGTTGTTCCAAAGGCTTGGACGACGGGGCTTGGATATTGTTAAACAATGGTTCCAACGGCTTGGACGGGATTTAGAACTCACCGAGTCGGACGATGCATACTCAATCGGGCTGAAGAAGTTTTCACGGATCTTCCGGAGCATCCGTTCGGCATGGTCATGAAGATATGTGTCATCCTCGTGTTCTTCCTCTTCGTCCGTCTCTGATGGTGGATCCGTCTCACCGTCATCATTCACACTTTCGGCACCGTCAAGAGAGTCGTTTTCTTCATGATCTCGGTCATTGGAGAGGCGTGCGACGGGCGGATGTAGGATCAAATGCCGCTTAATCTGTTTTTTGGAGTAGCAAAATCGGAGTCTGCATTGATCGCATGGGCATGGAGTGCCTTCCGCGTTCTCGTTTCGAGCTAGTCCACGCCTTTGCCCAGCCATTATTCCTGCGAATCCATGTAAGAAGTGTGAGTTGTCTGACCGGACTTGTAAGGTTTTCAGATGCATTCCGGGCGCCCGGACCCATGGTCCGGCGCGTGGGAACGTGGTTCCGGGCGGTCGGAATTAAATACCTTCAACATTCGGCAAAAGTCCGGTTTGTCACCTTTACATCAGGGTTTCTACGTTTTTAGGCACAATCCGGGCGCCCGGACAGGCCAGGGATTACGGTGTCCATCGGTTTGGAAAAGCCATCTTAAAAATCGACTAGGTCCACTTCTAAGGATTCATCCAAGGGCTTGGAAATCCATTGGAACTGGACATTTGCTCCCACTTGAGAAATTCCATGCCTCTGGAATTCCAAAGTGAAGCATTGGAATCGCACAAAGTTATTTAGAACGTTTTGAGGATTGCAAAAATCACCTAAGGACCAATATTCCAACGGGTTGGCCCACCCAAACCAATGGCATGGAACTTTTTTGGTAAAAATCGACTAGGTCCACTTCTGGGGGTTCATCCAAGGGTTGGGAAATCCATTGGAACTGGACATTTGCTCCCACTTGAGAAATTCCATGCCCCTGGAATTCCAAAGTGAAGCCTCTTATTTCAAAGCTTAATACTTGGCTGTTTTTTTTGTGTAAAAAGCCCAAAAAACAAAATTTCGGAAAATTTTCTGTTTTTTTGAAAAGTGGACATATGTTTGGCCCCGATGTTTTTGATATGCAGCGACGTGAAAAATGCAGAAAATTTGTTTTCTACCGTCAATTATGCACATCTTACGGGAAATTTCTAAAAATAGAGCTGCGACGAATTCTGTAGAAGGATTTGCTCCAAAAAAGGAACAGTCCCGTGAACGTCAGCGTTTTTTGCTATCGACCCGATCCCAGGGTGTGGAATTAACGAAGACCGTCAGATTTTTCTGGTAGTCAAAATGAAACATCTAAGGGTTCCTATAGTGCACATGCACAAGTAATCGGCTGGTAAATTAACGAAGACCGTTCGATTTTTCCAGAAATCGAAACTCAAAATGGCTAAAGGTGGTACAGTGAACAGGAGGGATGTGCGCACATCCCAGCTGTCCACCGTAAACCTTTAATGGGATTCGAACCCATGACCGCGAGCTCAGATAAGCGACGGCTTACCATCTAGACTATCGATAAGTCAAGATGGAATACACGGCAGCGATTGCAATGTCATACCCGTCGACGGAGGACAGAGGTGACAGCAGTCGCAGGTCCGCTCGAAATTCAAAATTTCGAAAAAGATCTCGAGCCCCTCACGATAACGCGATCCAGTCGCTCGGACCAATGCACCAAGCCGCCGGACCTGCCTTGGAACTGATTTCCGGCCGTTGTGCGTTAAAAGAGAGTCAAACTATTTTCAGCACACCACCGTATTCAAGCCGTACCGTAGAAAACCCACACCGTAGAAAAATGACACGACTAAGGAGAAGCGATAGGAAGACCCCACCGCCAAAACAAACTGTAAAGAAAAAGCTGCTGGACAGGTCGCCGCGGCAATCTGCTTTGACCGATACGAAAGACTCCACCACCCGCGCTCTAATGGCAAGAATCGCGGAGATGGAGCAACGTCTCTCCTCTCATCCGCAGTCTTCAAATCCCCCCGCCGCAGTAGTAACGCAGACAGCTGGCGGGGTTGCTGGCCCCACGCAAGACGACATCAACGACATGCGTTCGCATGGCCGGGGCATTATCGAGAAGAGAATGGAGAAAGGCGACATACCGGTGGGAGCCACCTCCTCGCGATTAAAAAGCTCCTTAGTCCGCGATGTTGTCGAGGAGATTCACGCGGTCACGCCGTCTGTCCCGAAACGCCAAGTGAGCATGTACCTGACCAGCCGCTTAGCGTATTTGAAAAATACCAAGGCCACAGAAGGACGCTGGAAACAGAAGTTCACCAAACAATTTCCGGACGGGTACTTCGCGCGCTACGAAGGCCCCGCAAGGGGCTTCCGATTATTTGGAAGAGGCGAGTCCTTGATCACCGCTGCTGAGACCGAGGCGATCCTCAACTACCAGGAGGCTGGGCGTCCGAAGTCGGGGCCGCTCTATGATGCCGTAAAATCTATCAATGGATGGACAAAGGAGTCCATCCCAGACGATGTAGAAGGCGAAGAAGAAGAGAAGAAAGTCAAGGTGGAGGAGCCCCCTCCGCAAAAGCAAAAGGTGTGTACTGCCGCTGGAACCGTGGTTCCAAACTATTGGAACTGTGAGTCCACGGGTTTCTTTAAGTAACTTTATTTCACGCACGAGCACGGGCCTATTCCAAGCGTTTGGAACTATTTTGGAACCCCTTTGGAACTCCTTTGGAACCGTTTTTTTAAATATCGTCCAAGCCTTTGGAACCACCGTTCCACCCGTGACTGACATATTGTTGTGTCTTTCGTTTCGAATATACAGGAACCGTTGACCGAGAGCGAAGAAGATGGTAAGCTCACCAGCGGTCGCTTCGTCGACATATTCCACGGTGCCCAGAAGGGGCACAAGTCGCGGCCGCCAGCGGACACGGATTCCTTCCCGAACATCTCAAAGTTTTGCATCGCGCGCGGTTTGTTAGACGTGGTGGGGGAGGGCCCAACGGGCGTGGCAAGTCTTAAGGGTGTAACAAACGCCGGCTTCTCATGGTACCGCGCCGGGTTTGTTCAGCTGGTGACACGCATGACAGTGGTGACAGCATGACAGGCTTTACGAAGATGACCATCTGTGAGATGCAGACTTGTCAGAGAAGATATAGTCACCATCAGGTGACCAGGGAATGATAAGACGAAGATGGCAGTGACTCCTTTGCCGCTGACGTGTCAGTCAGAATGCGGTAAACGGTAACATTGTTAGAGCTGGCATGGGATAATGACTTTCCATTGGCCAGATGAAGATTTAAGGGCTAGAACCCGTTACAGTTTTGGGAAATGTGACAGGACATTGAGATATAAGTAGACTCTGACCGAAGGTCAGGCTAGTGGACTCATTATTGTTTTGCCTTCGCAAGTACTAGGTGGCTGTTCGCGTGCCAGTGCTAGAGTGCTAAGACAGTTCTGCTCACAGCTTTTGTACACACAATAATTCGTATTTTGTGATATAATATCAATTTTGATGGATATATTTTACTGCTGTTTTCATACTTTTTCAAAACAATAATGTCCTGCGCGGAGCGGCTTTTTATTTCAGTGTTAATCCGGAAGTGAAGGCCCTTTGGCGAGAAGTCAGCAGCAGTTGAAAGAGCGGATTCGGAAGTCAGGCGACTCCAGGGGCACCCACGGTGCACTGGCGGAACCTTTTTCTTCCCTGAACTTGGTGGTACTTGCACTGAAAGAGCTTCCAGTAACGGCGGCGACGGATCAGCTTTGAATTCACTAGTCATGAGCGGTCTCCTTCTGCACAGTGATATGCTCAACACCTTGTTCTTCAGCGAATCCAGGGGCACCCCTGGTGCACTGGCCTAGCTGCTGACAGGTGTCCTTCAGTTTTGAGCTAATCAGCACGGCATGAGCTTGGGCGGCGGCGGCGACAAAGTCAATCAGCAGTTAATGTACACCTGGATGAGCAGCTCTCAGTGGTTCTTTCAGCTGACCACCTTGCTTGAAGTGAATCCAGGGGCACCCCTGGTGCACTGGCTTAACTGAAAGGCAGGTGTGTGTCACCTGGGAGCTAATCAGCAGCGGCATCTGCCCTGTCTTACCGGCTAAGAGTGGATCAACAGCTAATGTGCACCTTGATGAACTATCTTCCAGTGGGCTCTCCAGCTGGCCACCTTGTCTGAAGTGAATCCAGGGACACCCCTGGTGTACTGGCTTAGCTGAAAGGCAGGTGTGCTTGGCCTGTGAGCTAATTAGCGGCGACATCTGCTTTTATTTACCAGCGAAGAAGTGGATCAGCAGTGAATCACTGCTCTATGTCTGGAACTGCAACTTACGGTTTCTTGGGCAGCTCCACCTTGTCTGACGGTTAATCCAGGGACACCCCTGGTGTACTGGCCTAAGCCTGAAGCAGAGGAAGAGCTTGCTAGAGGACTGGCAGCAGCATCAACTCTGAAGGCGACAACTGAGTGGTCTATTCCCTGGTGTGACACAGTGACCTGGTGGATTCATAGTTAATTACGTTTCCAGTCTGGAGTGCTGCTCACTACTGGAGTGACCTTCTGCTGCCTTATCACGATGTGTTGGAGAATTCTTCGATCCTTTCTACAGTATTGGTCAGCCGGTGAGGCCCTCGTGTCACGGGCCACCTTCTGAATCAACAGTAGTGCTGCGAATCCAGGGTGCTCAGCACACTGGCTTAGCTTCCAACTTTGTCAGCGACCTGGTACTTGTTTATTGGACTGGACTGGGGAGTGAGCTTACATGCCAGCCATGGTTTCCTTGATTAGCAGTGGTGTTGTGAATCCAGGGGTGCTCAGCACACTGGCCTAGCTCACACCGCTGCATATCAGTGCTATTTCTTGGTGTTGTGGAGTTGCCCTCACTGTCATTGTGCTCTTGATGAACTCTGGCCCAGCTAATCCAGAAGTGCTCAGCACACTGGCCCAGCTTTAATTTTCCTCGCACGAATACTCTGCATCTGCTGCTGATTCAGAGCGCTGAAGCACAGTGCTGGACCTTTAGGCATTCGCTGCCCACACGCGTTTCGTTCTTTCACTTGTTCAGCAAGGCGAATCCAGGGGCACTCAGTGCACTGGCCTGAGCCAGTCTGAGTCAAGCCTCCAGTCTACTGGGGAACGAGCTTTGCGCTGAGAGGGGGGACTCGCCCTTGGTCCCGTTGACTGAGCATCAACACAGCACTTCACCACGGAGGGAGAGGCAGAGCCAAGCGCTGCCTCTGTCCATTCCAGAGAACGTGAGGCACGACGGCTGGCACGAGGACGGGCCAGTCAGGACCTTGACACGGAGTATATGAGCGCAGAGGGGTCGGGCTCAGAAACCACTCCCTCCGCACCGCCATCTCCAGCAGCAACAGCGTTAGAAGCAACAGCACTCGCAGCAGCAGTAGTAGCCTCAGCGCCTGCAAACCAGTTTCTCTTTGCGTTTGACGACGTAGACGAGATGGATCACTATGAGAAGGAGAGCCACTCACTTGACAAGGAAGACGTCAGACTCCAGTACACCGGTAGTAAGAGTGAGGACAGAGCGCTCTTCATCAGGCGTTTCGTGGACATGGTGGCGAAAGTCCAGCGGGCTTTTGAGGCCAGGAAGCGTAGGTACATGAAGTCAGCATCTTACCATGCGCTCAGTCAGCAGCAGAAGGAGGCCTTCGCTGGGTCCAGACCAGACTACAGATCATTGTGGGACAGCATACCATCGTTTCTAGCAGGGGATGACCATTCCACCTCAGTCGCTTATGACTGGTGGTGCGCTGCCTACCTGAAGAATGGCGTCATGGCTTCACACGCTTGCCATGTCCTGAAGGACGTCACCATGAGAGATGCCTACCAGGGATCTGTGCGTTGTGCTCAGCCTCCTTTTCATGAGCTGGCGCCAGGGTCAACTTGGGCAGTTTGTAAGGTGTTCGAGGAGGGTGATGAGGATGGCGAGGCGTCTGATGAGTGGGCAGGTGAGGGAACCTCCACGAGGGGTCTCACGGGGCCAGATGGCACTGAAGATTCTCACTACTCTTGGGCCTTGAGGGCTTTCGTTGCAGAGCTCGAAGCTAAATTCTTGATGAAGGGCACCAAAGAGAAGGAAGATCTCTTGATCGCCAAGCCGCAGACCAACGAGCAGGACGGCCTCGCCTACGTGAAGAGCTGTCGTCGCAGGGAGGCAGCTCTCAACACCGGCAGGAGGGTGGAGGACTCCGTCGTCAGGCAGAACATCGAGGAATGCATTAAGGGCCTGCGCATCAAAGAATACCGAGATCGCGTGTCCGAGCAGCTGCGTGTCAGCCATCCTGCCCCCAACAGGGTTACTTGGGAGGACCTCGAGGTGATCGTGGAGGTGCAGGACAAGCTCAAGAACGATGCAGAGGCTTGGGCCCTCACACTGCAGCAGGAGCTGGTTCGCAGGCTCAACTGCGTGTACTCCTGCTTCGAGGCCAGGCAGATGGGGCTTGACCTGTCTGCGCTGGTATCAGCCATGAGGCGCTCGGGTTCTGCCTCCAAGACTGGGGACAGACGCAGGGACCCCAAGAAGAAGGAGCAGGCACAGCATGGTGGCGACGACGCCAAGAAGCCTGTGAGGGAAGCGAACAATGCCGAGCGTCAGAAACCTTCTTACAGCAAGGTGCCACCACCTGATGCTTCGAAGAAGTTTCAGTGTGACTGGTGCTTCACGCGCCTGCCCCACTCTCCAGAGCGCTGCTACACGGGGTGTCGTGATGCCCGGGTGCCGCCCAACTTCCATAAGGACAGGCAGAACTCCAAGTGGCCAGACGAGGTTAAGAATGCCCAGATGCGCGCCTACAACATCGCACACCGCTTTGATAAGCACAAGATGGGGATCACCACCAAGGAGTGGCTTAAGCTCCCTGAGGCCAAGCAGAAGCAGCCACAGCAGCAGCAGCAGCAGCAAGTGGCTGCCAGTGCCGAGGTTAAGGAGAAACTCGCCGCAGAATTGTCAGGCCTCCAGGCAGGGTCACCTCCAAAGGATGACAAGATCGCCGATGCACAGGCCCGATCAGAGGCCAGCGATGCGGAGACCGAGTACGACTCCAACTTCACCCAACAGGCTGAATACGAGGAGGATGAGCAGGACTGCCCTGCTGGGGGTGGTTTGGAAGGTGGTCATGGTGTTGGCATCGATCACGCACCGAGTCTCCAGGCCAGCGCCGCTGTCGCCTTGGGCAACACTCAGCAGATGCGGGGCTTCCAGGTCAAGACGCCGGAGGAGTTCGACAGGGCCGCTCAGGTGCCTAGGGCCGTCCCTCCCGACGTACTCAGCAGGAAGGTCCACCTGTTGGCATCCAATCTTCGCAGCTCCGTGCGTGCCTGCTCGCAGATTGCTGCCATCCTGATATCCCAGAACGCCATTGATCTCCCGAAGGACATCGAGAATCTTTTGGCGCTGGAGGAGCTCATGGGCAAGGATCCGAATGATGCAACCGAACAGCCCACCGAGGTCAATGAGCATGAGTTGGAAGACACGCACGCCGCAGCGACGCAAGGAGTAAGAAGGGAAGCAGACGGTTCAGGACATCGTGCAACCGAGGAGGTGCCATTGGACGAGATGCCCAACGGGGTGGTCGACAGCGCCGCCGCTCGATGTGCAGCTGCTGCCTACGTGGACGATCTGGGGGTGGTTGACTTCAGTGACCATGGACATGTGCGAGCTGGTACCATCAAGACCTCCGCCTACGACGCACTGAGGGCAAAGATGATGCAGCATCTGACCGACGAGCAGGTGCTATTGATGGCTCAAGTTCAGCCCATCTGCAAGTTGCAGAATGCCACTCTATATGAGGGGCTTGCGCTGGTGTCATCCGGTGGCGAGCTTATGCTGTACCGGGCAATCCTCATGGACACCGGCGCCAACTGTAACATCATCTCGATCTCTGTTGTGAGGCGGCTGGGTCTCACAATTTATGAAGCCACCACCGGCGCCAAGGTCACCAGATGTGACAACAGTCCCACAAAGTTCACCCATTATTGCTACGTGGACGTCATTTTGGCAGCGGGCACGCCGCACATGACGCTTCACCGGTTGTACGCCTTCGTGACCTTCGAGGCTGAGAACTCCTGGGACCTGTTGATAGGCACTGGGCCGCTGAAGAACTCCCTGATGATTGACATCAAGTTGGGAAGTTGCGTGGCCGTGTCGCATGCACCGAAGGTTTTGGGCCTGGATGCTGAGGTGGTTCTTCCGCTGGTCGACATGACGACACCCAAGCGTCCTCACCAGCCCAGGAGGTTGGACCCGGTGGTATGTTTACAATCGGAGATCTTTGGGCATGAAACGGAGTGCAAATGGCTGGGGTGCCCACCCTTGGGCACGAGGGAGGAGAGATTTGCTGCCTCTGGGATTCGGTCTGAGCACATCCTTGACGGCGATGAGTCGCCGGTGGGGTCACCGATGCCTTCGTCAGGGCCATCTGCTGCGCCCCCTAGACCCCGAGTCGCCACACGCGCAGAGGTCGAGGCGGCATCTCGCGTTCACACGTGTTCGCTTGAAGGAGGCCGAAGGAGCTACCTGGCGTCGCTGACGTCCGTCGAGCTGGCAGGGTCAGAGCGCATGCTTGCGCAACTTTACGCAGCACCAAACCCCTGGGTGGGCGGGCGCACGAAGTGGATTACCGATAGCCAGTCGACCGGGGGTCGTCCACCTCTGGGCGCTCATCTTGACCACAACTGGGCGGACCAGAGACTGTACCTGGACCGGCACCATGTGGCGCGTCTTTGCCGCATCCTTCAGGAGCTCCCTGAGGACATGTCAGCCAGACCTTCCCAGGAGCATGTCTGCGTGGAGTTCGTCCGTTGCCTCGAGCAGAAGTGGGTGATGGTGGAACAGCTGTTGCCCCCTAACTGGCTGTATGTGGACCAGAAGTTGGATCACGACGAGGATAATGACTGTTGGGTGCTCAAGGGGAGCTATATGACACACGTGCCATCCCCTGCCAACAAGCAAGACGTCGTCAAGCCCAGGGAGGAAGGCAGAGCGCTCGATAGCCTCAACTCAATCCAGCGACTGCAGCACACGCTCCAGGAGCTGTTTACGTACCCCAGCGGTGAGGTCGCTGGCACCCTCATGTGGGATCTGAAGGAGCGTGTCCTCTGTGTACAACCAAGTACAGCCACGCAGCACCTCGAGCTGATGCGCTGCACGCTGGATCATGCGCGAGTGTACAACAGTGAGGAGTTGCTGGGTGAGCTTCAGCTCCCTCATTGGTACGAGAGCGCTGGTGTCTGGACGTACCAGCTGCTCAGGTACCTCCGCCCGGTGGACATAGAGTCCCTCTCGACTGGCGTCCTCCAACAGTACGATCTATATGGCAGCTTAGCGCCACCTCTGGAGCTCAATCGTTCTGGGTTCGAGCACCAAGTACTACCCGGTGGGAGATGGTCTTGGGGGAACTGGTAGGGTGTTCTCCCAGAATGCCGCTGCTCAAGAGTACGTGCGCTTGGGGGAGATGAGGAAGATGCTCAAGGCATCCAACACCAGGCGGCAGGGCCAAGAGGCGCTCAATGCAGATGCGCAGCGTAGGCCACCACCGCCCAACAACTTGGCCAACTTCAGGCTCACCAAGCGAGCCCCTGCGCAGCCACCTGCTCCTGCCGCGGGAGCAGGACCATCCCGGGCTGTCGCAGGGCCATCTCGCGCCAGGCCGAGCAGCCACTCGCCACCTCGTTCGTCGCAGAGTGCACGACCATCTCAAGCTGTCGCGGGGCCGTCTCGGGCCAGGCCCAGTGGACATTCGCCATCTCGCTTCGCGCGCATGGCGTACGCTCGCACTCCGTCGCCTTCATCCAGCGGCCATGAGACCGAGGATTTGGTGTCGTCAGATCTTGACAGCAGCCCTCCTCATAGGAGGTCGCCCTCCGCATCGTCTGCCATGACCAACGCTGGCTCGTGGGCGAACTCTTTCCGTGTTCCGCGTGGCTCCCCGTCAATTTCTTCGGGAGGCCCACCTCCTACGCCTCCGAGTCCGCCGAGGGCGGGTCCTCTGCCTCGGGCTCCTGGGTGGGTGCCTCCATCCCCAACAGAGTCAGATTACGACGCTACACGAATGGCCACAGCATCTGGTCACTCGTTGTGCCAATTCCTGTCCGTGGAGGAGGTGGAAGCCTTGAAGGATCGTTGCAACCTCACTGTCTTCATAATACGGTTTCGCGTAACGGACTATGATCAGTGCAGGCAACGGCGCATCATGTACCAGCTCGGCGTCTGCAACCAGGAGCGGGGTCTCAGGATGCGGAATCGTCCGGGCATCACCAGCCAAGTCGAGAGGAAGCACAACAAGACCATCGCGTGCGGGGACAAGGGCTGGCGTCTCCCTCTTGGGGGACAGACTACGTCTTCCGGCCTCCTGGAGGCCATGACTTCAGCCTGGGCTGATTTGTCGCACCGTGACGCGGGGCACAGGTTGCCGGGGGGTCATGCGCGGAACGTCGCGTTCGCGCTGTGCAAGTACGTGGAGATTGAAGCGGCGCATGTGCTGCGCTGCATGGCGCATCCGGGTGCCACGCCCGTGTACTACATCTTCTTGGAGGACGAGCGGTGTCTTTCTTGGCAAGCTGAGTTCACGAATGAGTACTTCGAGCGAGACGACCGGAAGTTCACTTCCTTGCAATGGGGGACCAGGCATTCGGCCGCGCCATGGTTGATGCCAGCCCTAGGGGCCTTGGAGGCGCTGCGTCTTCCGCCGCCGCCGCCGCCACCGCCCGCCCGTCAGGCTCACGTGGCCGAGCGACCCGAGCACATGGATGCGGCTTCACGGAGGAATGTGCACGAGGTTCGAGACCCCCCTGCTCGTAGACAGTCAGGCGCAGGCGGCGCTGCACGCGCATCTGCCCCTGCTGTAGATCGCCATGGGGCCGCTACCCATGTCGTTCATGCACCAAGGGATTCCAGGATACCGGCCGGTCTCACGTCGCGGTGTCCTCCTTCTCCAGCTTCGATATGCAGCGCGGAGACGCAGGCGTTTCAACGCTACACGGACGAACAGCGTGAGGCGCAGAGGCAGGCGCATTTTCAGCAGGGCTCCCCGGACGCAGCGGGCGGGTGGCCCTGGTGAACGACCAACGCTGTGGCCGTGGGCCGCCTGCACGGGCGGTCCACTTACGGCCAGGTGTCCTGCGAGCGTGTATCACGTTTGCAGGCAGTGCAGTGCTTTGGTGGTGGTTGGGACGCGGTCCCGTTCCCGTGGTCGCCATATGGGCGATGTGGGAGGCAGTAGCCTGGCACCTGTCATGGTGCCCTTTTCAAGTTTGGTGGAGGCGTTTCGTACCCTCGCTTTTGCACCAGCTGCCCGTATGGTGGTCGACTGCTCGACGTTGCCCCCTTCGTGCATCTTATGACATCTGGGTCTTATGGGCTCTAGCCTGCGTTTGGTACGTTGGGCTCCTCATCTTGCGCGCCACAGGCGTCTATGCTGGCATGCACCACGTGCGTGCAGGGGATTGGGTGGTGATGCCCCTTCGGATGGTGGTCGTTTCCTTAACAGACTATTGGGGATACGTGAACCACTATGCATGTTTTTAGACGGTGTTTTTCTGTTACTATTCTCGGTTTATAGACGACGGGTGACCTGCCACGTCATCATAACGCGCAGTGTAATGCAGACACGTGGCAGCCACGTAGGTTACGATATGCGTTTATGCGGTACGGTATGCCTTCATTATGCGGTTTGCCATTGTGGTTCGAGTGATCATCGAGCAATCAACGGAGAGAGATATCTTTTTTGGATTGGGTGTGTTCATAAACACAAGCCCCGCGTCAAAAAACGCGGCTATACAACTATCATCACACGGGTATTGTTGCATGAACGGTGTATATTCGTTTAACGTTACAAGTAGAATGTTTGCTAGTGTTAGTAGTGTTACAATATATATATGTCGCAAAAGCCATAAGTCAGCTGGTCGTACAACATATCATAGCGTTACTATTACATTGCAAAGTACGTAAGTTGCTACCAGGCAAGCGATCTCGAATTAGTTCATTCCACGCCTTTCAGACGCCGGAAAGTAATGGTCTACTAATCTATCAGCTCCCAGTATACTCCGTCTTCGTCGTCCATTGCTTCCTCGCACATGAATATTTCGTAAGAACAACGCATACACGCGAAATGTTCGGTATGCTCATTTATCGCAACAAGATGCGAACCAGCATTAAACCATATGCGAACGTTTGCAGGAAGGTCACAATAATCGCATTTCATGACGAGTTTGCCTGAGCGTGGTCAGTTGTTAGTTGTTAGTGTCAAGCTGGGGTGGCACGATGGTGAGCGTAAGCAGCAAATGAAGGCTAAGTAAGAGGTATTGAGCTTGTATACCTGATCAACTAAGGCAATCGCAACTGATACAGTACTCGTCGAAAGGTGTCGTTTCGTCATTCTGGTACCAACAGACCAATAGGCGTACAACGTCGACTGGAATAACCATTAATCGCGGAGTCATCCACGCTTCACCCCATGCATATTCAGCGCGATCGGGATAGCGTTCCGGCTCTACCAATTCAAAAAACAGATAAAACCGAGTTCGTCGGGTAAAGCGCCACATAGCCCATATCAGATCATGCCTGTGAGGCATCGGCGGGCGGCGGAAAGGGCGGTTTGCCATCGTTCTCAAAGTCCACTGGTGCAAATTGCATTCGGGGCATGGTCGGTGCTCCATCTCATGGCGATTAATGGCATCTACATCGATACTGGCACGATTCCGATGCACACCAAACCTTAACACTGAAGGCATCACGAGTTTGTAGAGGCGCGTCGCTCACTCTCTGGTAGGAGGTGGCAGGGGTGGCACGATGGTGAGCGTAAGCAGCAAATGAAGGCTAAGTAAGATGAATTGAGCTTTTATACCTTAGTCGGAGTCGGAGTCGGACAGCAACTGTGGGACTTCGGTATCCTGCCAGAACTCGCAATCCGCGCCAATCTTGGGCCAACATTTGTCCGCGCCAATCTTATCTTGGCCAATCTTGTGATTGTTGGTTTCATCCTATTGGTTTGCGGCATTCACCTTGAGAGGCCCAAGCCCTCCTTGGCAATCTTTAAATCGCTTGAGGCCTTTAGGAGGATCATTTTCCATTTCTTCCTGGAAGACACACCGCTTCATCTTTGCATTATCAAGAATGGCGGATACCCATTACGTCCTGTTTGGGATTGTTCTTCCTTACATTCGGGAAATGCGTCAACTGCGTGAGGAATACTTTGTGCAGGCATGGGTCGAAGAACGTTTCTTGTGGGCGTTGGAAGAACAAGTTTTGACGTTTTCGGGCATGTTTGGTGATGTTTGGATGCCTGTAACTTTGGCTCACTATTTCTATGAATTACGTGATCTGCTCGAAGTCGATTGGGGGGATGTTCGTGATTGGGGAAATTTCTTGCAGATATTCCCTACCTCCAATTTTGAAGCCCCATATTACGATGATGAAGGGTTCCATTGGCAAGGACCTGGCATGTCAAACAACTTCAGATTCCGGCTAGACTACATCGATTTCGACGACTTCGCAAAACGGTGGCTTCGTGAATATCATTGGGCCTGGTACAACGGCTTTTACAACGAGCATGCAGATCCTCAATGGATCTACCCGTCGCGGTACGAGTTGTCTATGAGGCCTGCCTGCAGTCGATGCCGACGCATTGATATGGATCTTACCCGTATTGGCGACGGGTACATCTGCACTGACCTTGTCGACTGTCGGCGGATGACTCGTCTTGATTTGAATTGATGGTCGAATCTCAATCGGTGGCTTTAGCCACCACCCATCTATTCTAGAAAACAATTCTTCTCGATGCGGGCAACAAAAATATCATAAGTCACGTGTATGGTACAAGCAATGGTATAAGAACCCCGATCTTCACATTTTTAATAATCATTGTATGTTACATTATTACACAGTGGTTGTATTACACAGTGGTTGTATTACACAGTGGTTACATGGTCCATGTGTATTCTATTCAATTGTGCATTATGACTAATCGTGGCTAATCGTGCAGGGATCCCGCCGACGGATCCGAATCGGTTGAGTCGTCCAAATGATGGCCCCATTCCGAATCTGTGTCCTCGTCAGCTATTTCAAGCTCAATCACACTATCGCAAGCCTCCCGATCGACACAGATGTAGCGGTGTGGCATATCAGTTTCTCGGTCATCATTGCAACGTTCAAGAACTGTCCTTCGAGAACCGCAATCATGGCAACAAGCCCAGGTGTATAAGCGAGCATAAAATAGATTGCCATCTCCATCATAGGTAACTTGATTGCGAAACCAGCCGTTGTACCAGGCCCAATGGTGATCGACCAACCACCTACGCCGGAGTTCGGTTAAATCGCGATAGTGCATACCGCAAATCCAACGAGACCAGTTGCGAAAATAGGACGCCTCGCCGCGAAAGACATGTAAGTGCCTATAGCGAGACTGTCGAGCATATACATCGTCATCCTGCATTTCCACTGACCACACGTCAGGTCCACCAAAGTATATCGCAAGCGTTACAGGGAACACTGCCCGTCTTCTGACTTGATTTGTGGTAAAGGGGTACGCAAAATAGCGCGGCGAACGTTCACGTGATTCAAGAGCCCACAGAAATCGCTCTTCCACCCACGCGTGCAAAAAGGATTCCTCGCGTGAACGGCGTCTTTCCCGGATGACGGGAAGAACGCATTCGAAAAGGAGATAGTGGCCGTGGGCTGTCATCAGGCGGGTGGCTCTCAGAATGGTAGGAGGTGGCAGGGGTGGCACGATGTATGGTGAGCGAAAGCAAGAAATGAAGGCTGAGTAAGAGGTATTGAGCTTTTATACCTTAGTCGGAGTCGGAGGACAGCAACTCTGGGATTTCGGTATCATCGGTATCCTGCCAGAACTCGCAACTCGCGCGGTCGACACATATGTATCGATGTGGGTAAGTCACTCGCATAACAAGGGAATCTGACCTTCCGCAATCATCGCAACAGGGCCGGTCGTATACACGAGCATAGACGAATTCGTTACCATCAGCGTCATAGTCAAGGAAGTTGCGAAACCAACCGTTGCACCAGGCCCAATGGTGATCATATAACCATCGTCGGTGGAGTTCGTTAAAACTGCGATACAAATTCATACCGGAAATCCAACTAGTCCGATTAAAGTAGGACGCCTCATTGACTCTTAAGCCGCCGACGTCGTCGTTCGCAATTCTCCGAGGATGAAAAAAAAACCGCGCAAGTGTCACAGGAAACACAATGATTTCTGAGGTAAACGTGCCAGGGATATCGGGGCATGTAATGCGTACTCGTGTTTCAAGGGCCCACAGAAATCGTTCTTCTACCCATGCGTGCAAAAAGCATTCCTCGCGGGAACGGCGTCTTTCCCGGATGGCGGGAAGCACAAAACGGAAAAGGACAATGTAGTAGTCTGGCATCTGGGTGTGTCGCTCACTGGTAGGAGGTGGGGTCTATCGTGAGCGAAAGCGAGAAATGAATGCTGATGAAGATATAGGCAGGCTTTATAATGCGTGACATTTTACAAACCAACGTAAGACATGTTACATAAAAAGTACAAATCTCACCCTACTATTGTCAAAAGGTCATCTCACAATGACACAACCTCGTTGCATATCGAAGTCTATGTGTTATTCTTATTGTTATTATTCTACGTGTGCCTCTTCAAAGTAGCCAATGCACCGCGATGTGTGTGCGAGGAGCTTGGTGTCATCATCTGCGGGCACACAGAATTCACAGGTGGATAAGAATTTGTGGCCAGCATGATAGCAAGGCAATCCTGCTCAAGAAAGAAAGAAACAAAGAAACAAAGAAACATATACCTGGTCATCAATCGAGATTGTCGGGGTGAAAATTCGGGTGACTCTGCAGTTTTAACAGATGGCGGCCAAGGCGTGTCAGACGAAAACGGGGACGGATTGGTTCTAACTCCAAGGCTCGACGCCACACGGGGTCGTGCCTCTCATGAAAATGTTTATGCCATAAATCGTTCCATCGATTCTTGTCCTCCCAAATAGGCCTGTTATACTCCCTCATACACTCTGGGCATTCGCCGTTTCTCATTCTAGCAACTGAATCCCTTTGCGCTTGCCTTCTCCTATCGTACCTCGCACGGATGAAGGGCAGAACAATAAAAAACAAAACATGTTTCGGATCGACCGTCAGGTTGATTCGCTGAGCGTCCATGTTCTTGGAATGTTGGTAGGAGGTGGGTGGATGGTGAGCGTAAGCAAAAAATGAACAGGGATGCCGTGAAAGCAAGTTTTATATGACCATGCAGACATGTGGTGTTTGTTCCATCCATGTGATACGCGTTCCCAAGGATTCCTTGGGCGTCCGAACAATCTGAGTGCAAGGAAAAAGAACTAGGTAAAATGAGTGCAAGGAAATCAAACGTGGTAATACCACGATAGTTCAACATTAGATATTCACAATATATACTATTGTTTTACAACTTCTATATACAAGTTCATCGGACTGATCGAGTTATTCACACATCTGGTCGTCATCATCGGACAAGGACGATAAAGAGGCTTCCTCGTCCGAACTCTCACCCTCTTCAGCCTCCGCGTTCTCTTTATCCTCTTTATCCTCTTTATCTTCTAATGGCATGATTGCGTCGCGCAGTAAGAGGTTGGGTGTTCTATGCTGGGGTGGCTCAAAGCTCTTTGACATGTCGCTGGCGATGACTCGTTTGACCAACAAGTCATATTGCTCACCCGGGATCCATCGCTGTGTGCTTGCATTGATCTTTCGGCGCTCCTCTTCCGTGTCCCAGTCCCATGCTACTAATACTTCGCTTGGTGTATACGGCGCCACCTGCTTGGTACGTTGATGCAGCCGGAAACTTTCAGGTTTCGATGCCTTCTCCTTCGAAAGCCGGGAGTCTGCATTCTGGGCCTCCTTTTGGGAGGCGCTCGTGAGCTTAAATGTACCACAAGTCAACCACCGCAAACATTTTTCTCCTGCACCAGAAAGAAGATAAAAGAGATATTAGATTGACATAAAACGTTGTGATGTTAAAAGCAGGTTGCGCGCAATCACATCAACAAACATTTCTCACCTTTCTCATTTAGCAGCTGCTCTTGTACCTCACAAAGGTACAGATATCTCGACCATCCTCGGCTCCTTCCCAGAGCGATACGAAACGGGTATTCCGTCCGGGCAGTCTTCTCGGATTCGGGAGCAATCAACACAGCCATGCTACCTTTCTTCATCTTGCTGTAGCTCACATCGTAGTCCGGGTCGTCAGTTTCTCCCAGAATGTATTGCGCAAGATGATCTCGAGCTCGTCTTCTAATGGTATTTTTTGTGCCCCGATGTAGATAGGACGAGGTACTGGGCGCACGTGAACCGCTACGGAGTCCCGAAGGCCCTGCACGTAATCAGCCAGTTGTGCATCCGTGTATCCACGTTCAATATCATTCGTATCAGCCATTGGCTCATCGACAATCAGTACTTCCGCATCTCGCCCGTTCGCGCTCAAAGCACCCGAAGGAACAGGCATCATGGGTCCAGTAACCTCAAAGGGAGCCTCGTGCAGCACCCACAATGTCTTCTCTTTCAGTTCGAACGTTCCTGCCGCAATGTCACGTTGCATTTGAACATACCCTTCAAGAAAAGTATTTGCGCGATTGGCTAGAAATTGAAGCCGCTCCGCCTCCTCGGTGGTTGCGACATCTGCAGAACATAACCCGAGAAACTAAGAAGGCCACATACATTTGAAATATGACAAATCAAATCGTAATCGCTAGCAGTGCAGTGCTTACCTCGAATGCATAAGCAAAGATTCCTCTTGCATTGAACGACAAGATCCTCGATCTCTTTCAATGGATTGCTCGTAGACTTCCTGGAAGTCGCAAGCTGCTTCGCTTGTTTCCGTGCGCTCAATTCGTTAATGGATTTAGGCTCGACAAAGCATGGTGAGCCCTCGGGCAGGCTGCTCTTAAATACCTTCACCCCACCTTCCTTTGGAAGCCAGACTGGATCGAATGAATAACGTTTCGCCTGCACTAACACGTCGCCTGTGGGGCGAGAAAAAATCTTGAAAGCATGTTGGAAGCTGACATCGCGCACTTCGTTATAGCATCCATGCATCCAGTCCTTGATATCGTGCACCTCATCGATCAGTTGACATTCCGGAACTACTCCATCCTTAAAGCAGTTCCTAGCCACCTCCATCAAATGCTCGATGTCCCAAACGTTCAGCCTCCTCAAAGCCACAGAAAACCTTGAAAACATCTGATCGATATTTTCGTGTGTATGTCCCACGATCAGATAGTTGATCTTCACCTTGCGGAATACCCCACGTTTGACCAGCATGGCACAATAAGCAATTAAGAAGTGGCTCTTATTGCTGCTTACATTGTCCAATTGTAGATACAATACTTCCGGTAACGGATGCCCACCCGATCGTCGATGCTCATGAACTCGTGCTACTGCCCGCTGTATGACGTTCGCAAGATAGTTCGAGTTGTCAGAGTAGTTATGACTGAAATTGAATTCCATAAAACGACCGATGCCTTCGATGAGTATCCCCATGCAGTGGGTATCTATCAATGCCTTATTGTCTTTGACCCAAGAGGGCATTCGACGAAAGTGAGGCAATTGTGTGGTACGTTGTGTCATGCCATCGATGATCATGGTAGTATATTTCCACCACTTCGCGTTGCCTTTTGCTGCGCTGGATTTCTGAATGTGTTTGTAGTACTTCTCCCGTTCAGCCCTTGCATCCAGTCGATGAGCTTGCAAAAGATTTTCGATTCGTACTGCAACGCAAACACATTCAGGTAAGTGGTCACGTGTATGAACAAGCAGTGTTTTCTTTCTGAACATACCTCTCATGAACAAGAGTGGGTTTTCTTTCTAACATACCTCTCATTTCGGCCGGGGCGACTTGCTTGTGAAGCTTTGCGGTCGAGCAGATCTTGCACTCCGAGAACTTGCAAATCTTCGGACACTTAAGCCACTTGAAGTGTTTTCTCCAGATCGTATACCAATATGGCTCACTGACCTTGAATCTCTCAGAACCAAAGGCTGGAAGCTCTTCGATAAACTTTTCGTAGACGTCAACCTTTGTCATTCCTTGAGGCAGATGTGTTTCTTTCTTGTCCGGTTGATGTTGACCTTGCTCTTTGGCAATCTTCTGCAGAAAGGTTTTCGCTGCTGAAACCTTTAGAGAGTTTTTTGGAATATATGATAAGCCCTGTACTTGCACTTGTTTGCTGTTTCCGTGCAGCCTGAAAAGGGAAAAAATGTATATTATTATCATGAATCTGATGCAAAGAATGGGAGCCTACAGGAAAACTGTAAATTGGTTTACCTGTTATGTTTTCTTCCGGCAAATAAATCCTTTATTAGCTTCGTCAACCGTCCATGAGATATCGGCAAACATTTCTCATAAAACTTGCGACACACACGCTGAGAGCCAATGGCAAATTTGAGAACTGGTGCATCTTGATCTGAAAAGTCGGACGACTTTTTAAGGGTAGATATGATCCATTGTCTCTGCATTCCTTGAAGACTTTTCTCTTTAGGAGATGCCACGTTCAAGGTCCAGAATTCAGAGCGCAGATCCTTAACGTCTTGTTTAGAAATATTCGACGAACATAACCTCTTACAGCGACATGAGAAATTGAACACGTCATTCAACGAAGAGGGTAACAGTAAGTCCTGCAACCGAAATGCATGCAAATTAGTTTTTTTCTAAAGTCGCCAAGCTGAAGGGCGACTCATCCGCGGATGAGTCGCCCGCTGGAGTCGGCGCGCTGAAGGCGAATCATCCGCGGATGAGTCGCCCGCTGGAGTCGCCA